>JAHXMU010036595.1:0-19244 GCA_019455685.1 Philornis downsi
CACTGTACTTTTGTTTATAGTTACGATTTCCATCACTTTGGTGAGCGTCGAAGCCGACACAGATACTTTGCTTTGCGTCGTTCAGCTCTTTCGTAGTTCAATCATTAAGACGCATCTTAAAATTATTTGTCTTCTGACTTGTCATTATTTGTGACTCATAATTATGGAACATATAAGCCGATATAATCGCACAAATCCACTTTGGGCCTCCTCGTCTCTCAATTCGCGGAATCACCTTTCAATAGTCGTCTTAAAAATCAACTATTTTTCATCCATTCACCCATTTCGTTTGAAGCGCATTAGATTAAGAAAACCTGCTGCGAATTTGCGACGTTTGTTTATCTTTTATAATTTTTTTCTTTGTTTTTGTTTCGCATTTATGAATCTGGGAGGCCTGAGAAAAAAATGCAAAAATTTCAGTTGGTATTTCGAAGAAAACTGAACTAACAGGCGAATACACCACATAAATAAGTGTTCAAATGACTGAAAGAAAGCAAACACAATTTCGATTTGTTATTTACTTCATGCTGTAGCTTGTCTGTTGGTACTGCGAAAAGTGTTGAAATGAAAATTGTTGATTTTATGTTGCTAAGTTACCAAGTTTACAGTTGAGCGGCTTGGTTTGAAAGGTGTATGTTTGATAGCCAACATGTTGGATAGAAGCAAGCTGAAACGATCATGCTTGGGTACAATGAGTCGGAAAGGATTCGGTACACGACGTTCGAAGAAGCGAAATACCTCGCATAGCCCGAACAGGTGCATTAAACTGGTGTTTAATTTGAGAATTAAAAGAGAATGTGTAGTTAAGGAGATATCGAGTAAGTTTGTATTTGAAAGTTGCAATATTTTAAAATTTGGTACTATTGGCATACACGACTATTGTACATTTGAATGGGTGGTGAACAAAGTACTAACCAGGGCAAGTAATCATACTTGGGTACAATGAATCGGAAAAGATTCGGTATACGACTATCAAAGAAACAAAATAGATCGCATAGCACGGACAGGTGCACTAAACTGACGTTTAATTTGAGAATTAAAAGAGAATGTGTGCTTAAGGAGATATCGAATAAGTTTGTATTTGAAAGTTGCAATATTTTAAAATTTGGCACTATCGGCATACACGACTATTGTACATTTGAATGGGTGGTGAACAGTTAGTACTCTGTTCCAGGGCAGAAATTTTAGTCAGATGAAATATGAAGGGTTATCCATTTATTGGGTTCAAAACCGCCGGTCTGGCGAGGCTGTCACCTGTAAAATACATGTCACCTGATGTGCTTTTTATTTAGTGAAAGGTTTGCACATATACGAATATGGATCGCATAAAAATAGAAGAACGCGCAATAATAGTTAAAACTTAGTACAAAAGTGGTGCATTACGGAGTGATTATGGTCGCCATAATCGACCTACTACCGAAAGAATTGATAAGATTATCAGCAAATTTAAGGATACTGAAAGCGTCACAGATGTGGTCAGGCCTGTGCATCATCGCAATGTACGCAGTGCCGAAAATAACGTTTTTGTCAGTGAAAGTGTGACGGATAATTCGAATTTCAATTCAGTGCACTATAGTCGTATGATAACCCACTTTCTTCATCCTGCAGTTGAAGATTACGAAGTGGAGGATATGAGGTTTCAACAAGACGGTGTCATGAACCACACAATGCGAGCGATTTTGACTTCATTGCACGATAAGTTTCCAGAAAGCGTAATTTCACGTTTTGACGTGAACGACGTCAATTAACCTCCAAGATTATGCGATTTGACGTCGATAGATTTCTTTTTTTTTTGGAGCTACGCCAAAGACCGTGTTTACGTGAATAATAACCCCCAAACGTTGGAGCATTTGAAATCCAACATTCGTCAAGTTATCGCCGAGATAACGCCCGAAATGTGCAAACAAGTAGTCGAAGACTCCCTCAAATGGATCCACTGCTGCAAATAGTCCAGAGGCCGTATTTTGAATGAGCTTGTATTTCGTACATACTGGCTATGTCCAAGTATTAAAATAAAATATAAATTTCATCGAAATCACAACTTTATGTGGGTTCTATTTAACTTTGCTTTTGAGACCGAAATGGAAATGAAATGGTTTATCATTAAATTTATTACGGTTTGAAGAAGTAAGCTGTTTCAATTTCAGTATAAGAGGTCAGCATGTGCGCCTTTTCCACAATCATTTCTGGGTTTGCCGATCCCCATATGCTTGTTGACGTAACCACTGAGTGAGAAATGAGCTTTATTTGTTAGATCAGCATTAAAAACCTGTTGCTGTAGCACCCAATCAGCATATCTACAGCGTTATGAATGACCCATATAGATGGAGATGCAAATCCAAATGCAAAATACGCCATATTAAGCCAAAAGATAGGCTCAATAGCTGAGAACGCCGTGGAACGTCGTTTTTTTCAAGTTTGGCAATAGAAAATAGTCCAAAGGAGCTAAATCTGACAAACAAAATGCGTGATGGGGTAATTCGAACTTTCATTAATTACTTTTGGTCATCACAAAAGTGGATGTGTGGAGAGGAGCATTATGTTGATGAAACAATGCTTTCTTTCTCGCCAAGTGCTGCCTTTTTTCCTTAATTTCGTCACCTAAAAGCTGCAATAATTCACCGTTGATGGTTCTTCCGTTCAATCAATAAAAACAATCCCATTGGCATCCCATGCAGATAGAACCGTCATCGTCTTCTTTGGACGCGATTCTCCCATTTCAGTCTGCTGTTTTGACTGTTCCTCTAGAGTGGATTGGTGGGACCATGTCTCATCCGTGGTTGTAAATCAACGCAAAACATCGGCTCTATTGTTGAAACATCTTCAGGATGCTGTTTTTGCTCTATTGAAAGCAAGCGCGGCACCCATAATACGCATAGCTTTCTCATCTTCAAATCTTTGATCAATATACGATGTACAGCACTTTTTGAAATGGCTATCATTTCAGCTAGCTCACACACTTTCTATCGTGGATTGTGGATTTTCTTAACCGTGTCTAGGGTGGGAAAATCTCAATTGGTCGACCACTGCAGTGTTGGTCTAGGCAGCTCGTACGACCTCGTTTACTCTCAGCTACCCAATATTTTACAGTCGTAAACGAAGAAACAGACTCCCTGGTTGGACTGGAAATATTAAATTACATAACGGTGACCAAATGTTTCCATGTATACAAATTCAAATAAAAATACTAAACAGCGTTACGCCTTGAAACTTAAAACATATATTTTATAATGTTGTCACTTTCCACCGAAAAAATATTTTTGGTTTCAAACTACTGACACCAGATCTACAAGTTTTGGAACCACTCTCGCACGGCAACTATGACGACCATATTCACCCCTTAATGCACGAAAAGAGCCTACGTTTGAATCACCTCTGTTGTGGTAAGTTTTAACTATTTTTGCGTGTTCTTCGTTTATTAAACGATCCATATTCATAAATAGCAAATCTTTCACTAAATAAATAGCACTTAAAATAGCAGCTTTGCCAGACCAGCGGTTTTGAAACCACTAATTGGATAGCCCTGTAAGTTTAACTATAATGTAAAGTTTAGGTATTTCTCTGAAAAAAGTACCTGAGCTTGTGATTGTTTATAACTTTGCCAGATTTTTTAAAAGGTCGTTGATATTAGAAAATGTCAACGAAATAAAAAGTTGGTGCGCAAATAGGTTCCCGTTGTTTGCTAATAGATGGCGCCAACTGTAAGTGCTAGTCGATGCTGCCATAACCTAAATGTCATGAGTCAGGCTTAGGGATATGGTAAACATAACACATCGACATAATAGTGATTTTATTTTGACATCATATTATTTTGGTGGTGTGAATAGGTAAGGTTTTGTTTAAAATAATCGTCATATGCGTCAAGTATTGAATTTCTTCTTTCAATCGAAGAAAACGGCGGCTGAAGCTCATCGAGAGCTTCAAAGAGTTTATGGAAATGGTGCTTTACTCGTAAGTGGAACAAAGTGTGGGGGTTGGTTCCGTTGCTTTAAAGACAGTGATTTTGATGTTTACGACCGTTCGCTTGAAGGAAAGCCAAAAACTTTCGAAGACATTGAATTGACGGCATTGCTTGATGAGAATCTATGTCAAATGCATGTAGAGCTTGCTTCAGTGTTAAGAATTACACGCTAAGGAATTTCCAAGCGATTGCATGCGTTGGGAATGATTCAAAAGCAAGAAACTTGGGTTCCCCATGAGTTGAAGGCAAGAGACGTTGAGCGTCCTTTTCTTCTTCATCATATTATAACGGGTGATGAAAAATGGATTGATTATAGCAATCCAAAGAAAATAAAGTAATGGGGGCTGCCCGGTCATGCTTCTACGTCGTCGCCTCGGCCGAATATTCATACTGCGAAGGTTATGCTTTGCATTTGGTGGGACCAAGTCAGTGTTATTTATTACGAGCTGTTGAAACAAATCGAAACCATCACTGGGTATAGGCATCGACTTCAATTAATGCGATTGAGCCGAGCTCTGCGCGAGAAACGTCCACAATACGCAGGGAGGCATAAAAAAGTGATTTTTCAGCATAACAACGCTTAGCCTCACGTGGCCAAGCCTATTAAAACGTACCTGAAATGGAAAGTCTTAACCCATTCGCCATATTCTAGAGATATTGCGCCGTCCGATTATCACTTGTTCCGTTCAATGGCACACGGTCTGGCTGACTACCAGTTCCACTCATATGACGGCATCAAAGACTGACTATATTCGTGGGCACGCTCAAAAGATGAACAGTTTTACTGCGACGGAATTCGAGCTTTGCCGGAAAGATGGAAAAAAGTAGTAGCTAGCGATGGGCAATACTTTCAATGAGTTATTTGTAAACATGTTTTCTTAATGAAGTTGCATTTTTATAAAAAAAAAAAAAACAAGGAGGACTTATTTGTGCACCTAATAATACTTGATTACATCAGCAGTGGGGATCCTAAAACATCCACTTGGACGTCAAATATAAACAATAGTGTTAGCAAATTCAAAATAATAATTGATGGTCACCTTAAATTCGGTATGAAAGCTGTCTGATCACTTTACGACGCAACATGAGCGACAAAAACACTGCCAGCAACAAATTTGGTTTATACTGGCTGCATTCAAACATATTGCTGCTATTGCTGCATTTGATGGGGACAATGACGATGATGTTGAATGGTGGTGGAGAAAAAGACGATGAATTTAACAATGCTTAGAGTTAGAGAGCATAAAAAGGCCCAAAATAAGCGTAACGCTAACATTGAGACTTGAACTTGATGACAACTAGATAATAACATGGAGACGAAGGAAGATGATAGCATGTAGTTAGTTGATTGCTGTTACCGATGACGACAAAGATTGGCAGTATTGACAATAGACAATAGAAGATGCCAAAAAAAATGTGCAAACGATCAAAACCTTTAAATGAAGCAGAGAAACGAACAATAAGAAGAAAAGCTAAATAAACGAATTTAATGGGAGGTTTGTTGCGAGCAGGGATTTATATTTCAGCCATGGTTGGTAGTGACTTGCGATGTTTGGTGAGTTGGTTGGTTGATGGCTGGCCAGAGTTTTGGAGTCAAGTATGATGTTGTATGTTGGCATTGTTATTGCTTGTATTGCTTGCACTTTTTGTTAAGTTTGGTCTTTATCATCGAAATGTGCATTAATACATATAAGTTTTTGTTTCTTGATTTCTTAGTCAGCAGCGCATACGAGTACATTTCTTTTGATTTCGTTTAAAACGCTGCTTAAACAATCGAACAACATACTGCGGCTTTGTATGAATACAACATATCGCACGGTTGTATGGGATTGGTATACGTTGTACTGATTATTTTGGAGGACTGACTGCCTGCCTTATGACTTTTTGCGACCGCCGGAGGTTTGAGTCGAATAACTCTGTCTGCCGATTGTTTCCCTGCCCGTCCCGACCGGCCGGTCTTCCATCTGTTCCTCTGTCTGTCCGTCCCCCAGTGAGGCTTGGTGTGTTGTTTGTATTGTAGGTTTTTGTGTTTTTTTGTGTAAACCATCATCGCTACTTCGCCGTGCATGCATAGAGCAGAGCACTGTATGGCGTTTTTTTTATGGTATTCGTAGTATGCGAGACTGACTACGTTTTAGTGTGTTGCTTAGTTAAATTAGTTTAGTTAGTGACGAGATTTCAAGCGTTAAACTTGTGTTTTTTTGCTTACGGATTTAGTGTTTCATTGAATATCAATTCTTGTGTAAAGTCAGTACTACTCGTACTAAAGTTGAGGCAAAACTGTAAAGTCTCGCTCTCACTCTCTCTCTCTCTCGCTCGTTCGCTCGCTCGAAAACAGTTTAGCAAACAAAAGTCAAACGTTTGTTGCACATAATCTGGCTAAAAAGCTCACAAACACACACGCTCTACAAAATAAACTTTGCTGGTGGCAAATCGGAAATAAAAAATTGAAAAAAAAAAACGTATTAATTGTATGTGGTATCTATTTGATACTTTTTCACCGTAAGCCCTTTTACAAAGCTAGCGTGGAATTTCGTGTTTGATTTTCGCTTTAAATGTTTACACTAAATTTAACTTAAGCCGATTAAATGAACAAAAATTAAACAAAATTTGATGGGAAAAAGGTTTGGAAAATTGTTATGACGAATAAATGTTGTGGTTAAAGTTAGTTGATGTCAAAGTTAAAATATTGAAAGTCTAAGGCCTTAAAAAAGTATTTTATATTAAATCCTTTAAATTTGTTGTGAGATGGCAATTTGAAATGTAGTAGATTTTCAATTTTCGACTCGTTTTTATTTCATTTTTTTTCGTTAAAAAGTTTTGCAAATTTAGTGTATACATAAAACGTGTGACTACTTTTGAAATAGAAAATACCAAAAAAAATTAAGTGTTATTTTCGTTCTTAAATAATAATACAAGAAAATGAAATAATTATTTATACTGCTTAGCACTTTATGGCAAATGTGATGAATTTTTGATGTGCCACTTTACGGTGAGCTTGTAAAAAAAAAAACAATAATGAAAAGTTTTAAGTACATGTCCATCGAGGTCATACTTTGTACATTCCATACAAATTTGATACAAAACTCAAATACTTATTTCTTTGATTTATATTTTTAAATCCCCTAAAGCAACTACCCTTTCGATAAAATTTAAGCACTTAGATAAAGATTCAAATTTTTAAAATTATATCTTAAATTTAGGAACTATCAACGAAACAAGGTCAAAGTTTTAATTTGTATGAGTATCTGAAATTCAAATAAAAATAATATCCAATTTTTATTCTGATTCGGTTTAAATTTAAGCACTTAGATAAAGATTCAAATTTTTAAAATTATACCTCAAATTTAGGAACCACCAACGAAACAAAGGCAAAGCTTTAATTTGTATGAAAATTCAAATAAAAATTATATCCAATTTTTATTCTTATTCAGTTTCAATTTAAACACTTAGATAAAGATTCAAATTTTTAAAATTATATCTCAAATTTAGGAACTTTTCTTTATCTTTAATTTACTCTTTAACTTTTGAGATACGTAAATGGTTTTAGAAATTTGTAGCAAAAATTTAAATGCTACAAAAAGTCGCCACGAAAATGATAGATAAATTTATAAATCAACAGCTTTTGAAGAACTCGTCAAATTAAAAAAAAAAATCAAGCTAAAAATCCAATAATTATTCCTCACGATATTGTAAATTTGGACACCTCATTTGCTCTTTAACTTTTGAGATACATAAATGGTTTTAGAAATTTGTAGCAAAAATTAAAATGTTATAAAAAGTAGGCACAAAAATGATAGATAAATTTCTAAATCAACAGCTTTTGAAAAAAAAAAAAACAAAAAAAAAAAATCAAACTAAAAATAATTATTCCTCACGAAATCGTAAATTTGGAAACCTCATTATCCTTAATTTAATCTTTAACTTTTGAGATTAAAATTGAAATGTTATAAAAAGTCGGCACAAAAATGATAGATAAATTTCTAAATCAACAGCTTTTGAAGGAGTCGAAAAATTAAAAAAAAAATCGAATTAAAAACTCAATAATTCTTCCTCACGATATTGTAAATTCGGAAAACTCATTATCTTTCATTTATTCTTTAGCTTTTGAGATTAAAATTGAAATGCTTTAAAAAGTCGGAACAAAAATAATAGATAAATTTCTAACTCAACAGCTTTTGAAGGAATCGAAAAATTAAAAAAAAAAA
Source organism: Philornis downsi (assembly GCA_019455685.1). Taxonomy (NCBI): domain Eukaryota; kingdom Metazoa; phylum Arthropoda; class Insecta; order Diptera; family Muscidae; genus Philornis; species Philornis downsi. Next base: position 8,170 of record JAHXMU010036595.1, read on the forward strand.
AAAAATCAAACTAAAAACTAAATAATTATTCCTCACGATATTGTAAATTTGGAAACCTCATTATCCTTAATTTACTCTTTAAATTTTAAGATACTTAAATGGTTTTAGAAATTTGTACCAAAAATTTAAATGTTAAAAGTCGGCACAAAAATGATAGATAAATTTCTAAATCAACAGCTTTTGAAGGAGTCGAAAAATTCAAAAAAAAAAAAAAAAAAAAAAAAAAATCGAATTAAAAACTCAATAATTATTCCTCACGATATTGTAAATTCGGAAAACTCATTATCTTTAATTTATTCTTTAACTTTTGAGATTAAAATTGAAATGCTTTAAAAAGTCGGCACAAAAATAATAGATAAATTTCTAACTCAACAGCTTTTGAAGGAATCGAAAAATTAAAAAAAAAAAAAAAATCAAACTAAAAACTAAATAATTATTCCTCACGATATTGTAAATTTGGAAACCTCATTATCCTTAATTTACTCTTTAATTTTTAAGATACTTAAAAGGTTTTAGAAATTTGTACCAAAAATTTAAATGTTAAAAGTCGGCACAAAAATGATAGATAAATTTCTAAATCAACAGCTTTTGAAGGAGCCGACAAATTAAAAAAAAAATCAAGCTAAAAATCTAATAATTATTCCTCACAATATTGTAAAATTGCAAAACCCATTACCTTTAATTTACTCTTTAACTTTTGAGACTAAAATTTAAATGTTATAAAAAGTCGGCACAAAAATGGTAGATAAATTTCTAAATCAACAGCTTCTGAAGAAGTCAAAAAATTAAAAAAAAAAAGAAAATCAAACTAAAAACTCAATAATTATTCCTCACGATATAGTAAATTTGAAAACCTCATTATCCTTAATTTACTCTTTAACTTCTGAGATACTTTAATGGTTTTAGAAATTTGTAGCAAAAATTGAAATGTTATGAAAAGTCGGCACAAAAATAAACTTTTAAATCAACAGCTTTTGAAGGAGTCGACAAATTAAAAAAAAAAAACTTAAGCTAAAAATCCAATAATTATTCCTCACAATATTGTAAAATTGGAAAACTCATTATCTTTAATTTACTCTTTAATTTTTTGAGATACCATTTAGCTTTTAGAAATTTGTGCCAAAAATTGCAATGTTATAAAAAGTCAGCACAAGTGGCAACAAAATAACTTTCTTAATATTAAGATATGAAAAATTTTCTTTCTGTTTTCACTATCGTTTTATTTTTTGGCAGAGCAAAAAAGGGCTCCCAAACTGCAAGAGGTAAAAATGCCTCTGAATTTACGATACCAGGCTCTCAGAAATTTTCACAGCCGCTTAAAAATTGTTGCCCTTTTTTTGAGCTGAAAATGTTCAAATGAAATACTAACAAAAGGTTTCTTAAACTGGATCAGAATCAAGATTGGTACTAATTTCGTTTCGGGTGTAACAATCAAAATCAAAATTTTTTGTAATTTCGTTTTGGATTTTTTGAAAACAGAAACAAAATTCAATACAAATATGATTCGGCTATCGGAATCAGAATAAAAATTCTGTATATTTTTAATGCCAGAAACTGAAATAAATCAAAATTATTTTTGGATTTGATTTTGTTTCGGTGATGGTCCTTAATTAAAACCAATAAGCAGGAAAAATATGCAATGGCATCAACTATTGTTGGCGATGCTATTGGAAAGTATTAAATAAGAAAAAAAATTACTATGTATCGATAAAAAGTATACAAACCGATAATATCACATGAGCGAAAATGTCCTTACAGTAAAAAAAGTGTCTTTTCCAACATTTACTATCAGGAATCCCCTATTTGTGCGATCGAAAAACAATATAAATATACTTCAGTGGATAATTCACTTGAAAAGACAGCTATATTGATATCTTATGCACACCCTGCAATCAACCGTTTCATCGGCCACGACTCTGTGGTCCGAAGTCTATGATGGGGGATATACAAGATTCGACCAGATCCAAGTTTTTCGCCTCCCAAAATTTTGGCCTGTCGGGTTTGTTTTTTATTACAAATCAAATTTGATTTAAATATTATAGTTTTGATATTCACCTTTCTATCAGGTGAAACTGTAGTTGAAGCTTATATAGAACATGATTTTTTTTCTCATATTAGAATTTGCACGAATAAATAAATTATTTTTAAACCCTGATAAAACAAATCTTATACGTTTTGGGCCATATAATGTTCACAGCAGGAACTTGTCCATGTCGATTGCAAAAAAATCGGAGAAGTCAATCCTATAACATACTTAGGCTTACACTTTCAAAGTAATCTTTCTTGGGATCGTCACATTCAACACTTGAATATGAAGTCAGCGCAAGCTCTGGGATCGTTATAAAAATTCAAAAATAAATTTGACCGAAATACTAGATTATTGATGTACAAGGCGTTGATCCAAAGCAATTTCAATTACTTGACTGTTGTATACAGATATAGGAAAAGTGGAGAATTAAAATCTTTGCAAAGGGTTCAGTCAAAGGCATTGAAAATAGTGGCAAATCTTCCTATGACATTTTCGATTGTTTACTTATATAAAGATGGTTTTGCGACGATTTTGCCAATATGCGGAATCTATAAATTGCAGCCTTTGTTATACGTTTTTAAATGCGTTCGTAGTATAGGCCATCATACCATAAAGTTCACCAGAAATCAAAACAGTTTCAATACAAGAAATGGTAGCTATCTAAGCGTAACAAAGTGTTTGTTCGAAGCCACGAAACAACGAATACAATTTTCAGGAAGTCAAGAATTAAATCATTTACCTCCTCATTTAAAGGCTGAAACGAGAATTTCTTCGGTTAAAACTTTGCTTAAAACTTATTTGTTACACAACGTAGAAAAACTTCTGATTTAAAAAAAGGAATTGAGAAGTAATTTCCATTCTAAATACGAGTATATATATATATTTTTTTTTTATTTTTCTCTTTCATACTAAAATATTATAAATAATGTAATATTCGCAGTATTGCTAATTTGCCTTTATAAAGTCTACAAGACGCTGAGGCTTTAAACTGATACTAATTTGTTTTGGTTTAAATTATTAAAATATTTTTTTTATAACTATCAATATTTAAAGCAATAAAGAAAAAAAAAATCTTTTAAATTCTTTAAATTTATTAAAAATAAACGCTTATCACTTAACACTTGTATTTTTTTTTGGTTTATAGTTAGTTTCAACTGAAGCAAATAACGTATTGATATTTCCATGCAATTTTTATAGTATCTGAAATAATTTCCACATCTTCGTTCCGATCTTTACTTTTATGTATGGATTAGAAAGGTTTATGATTATTTATGATTAATTAAATTAAACTAAACTATAACTAATTAAATAATTATTATTGATTGTGACGTTGAAACTACTTAGTCCTTTAAATACTGTAAGAACAGGTTATGTTGAGTTCTTATGTTGTAAGAACAGGTTATGCAGCAAACACTATCGTAAATTGCACTATAATCCGATACAACAATATTTTTATAGATATTATTAACTTTTCGGAATCAGAAATAATTCCAAGAAGTTGAATCTATTTTTTTTTTCTCTGAACAAAAAATATTTAATTATGATTTAAGCAATTAGTCCGTCATTTATTAAATTGGTATAGAACTTTAAACATATCTCCATTATAATTCTTTCTCCAAAAAGTGCGTTAGTTGCCTTTAGCTACGAGGTCAGCCCCAAAATTAGCCGACCTAAATAAGGAGACACAAAAAAGTTGGCAAAGATTTTTTTAGTTTTCAAAGTTTAAGTTCGATACATGTTTTCCAGCTTCTGTACCCTGTTTACAGTAAAAACTTTAAAACTCCTTAAAATAGCCATCAACCGCAGACTCCACTTCTTTATTGTTGGCAAATCTTTCATCACCGAGCCATTTTTTCAAGTTTGGAAACAGAAAATAGTCCGAGGGAGGTAAATCTGATGAATAAGATGCCTGCGTGATAAAGCAATTCGAACTTTAATTTATTAATTTTGGCCATCGCAATAGCGGTTGTGTAAACTGAAGCATTGTCTTGATGAAAAAGCACTTTATTTTTCGCCAAATGCGGTTTTTCCATAATTTCATCACATAAACGCTGTAATAAGTTAGCATAATAGTCGCCGCCAATGGTTTACCCTTTTAAAAGATAACTAATAAAAATAATCGTATGCGCGTTCCAAAAAATAGACGCCATGACCTTGCCTGCAGATGAAACCGTCTTCGCTTTCTTTGCACACGATTACTTCATCCCAGTCCACTGCTTTGACTGTTCGTTTGTCAAGATGTGAAGGGATGGCCCCATGTCTCATTCATGGTTATAAATCGACGCAAAAATGCGGCTTTATTGCGGCGAAATATCGCAAAACACTTTACTGAGACATTTTAATTTCTTTTGAAGTTTTCCATTTCTATTGAAAGCAAGCGGGGCATCAATCTTACGCACAGCTTTCTGATCTTCAAATCTTCGACCAATATACGATGTATAGCACTTTTTGATACACCTATCATTTCAGCTAGCTCACGCACTTTCAATCAATAATCATCTAATACCATTTTGTGAATTTTCTTACCCGTGTCTGGCGTAAACACCTCAATTGGTCGACCACTACGGGGTTCATGTTGGCAGCTCGTACGGCCTTGTTTAAACTCTACTGCCCAATATTTTGCAGTCGTAAACGAAGGAGCACACTCCACCAGAATAGAATCTAGCTAGGCCTTAATATTGGTTGGACTGAGACCTTGCAAATGGAAATATTGAATTACATAACGGTAACCATTTTTTTGCATGTTTAAATATTCACTGCGACCGTTTAGTTTTGATGGCTCAAATAAAAATACTTAATAACGTGGCGTCTTGAAACTTAAAACATATGTTTCGTAAAGTTGCTCCGTTTCACCAAAATAATTTTACAAACTGCTGGCACCATCTTCTATACGTCTGGTTGTCTGGTATTGGGGCCAACCTTGTAGTTGAAAGTTGATGAATAAAATATAATAAAATAAAATCTAAAATTTTTAGTACAAAAAGTGGAGTCTTCAATCATACTCTTTCGAATACTGATGATATTTTCGGTACGGATTACTAAAATACTCTCATGATTTGAGTCTTCCATTTAAATTGATCATAAATGACTAAATATTTTCCCCAATTATTTAAAACTTTGATAGGCCAACAAGGATAAATTAAATATTAATATTTCCTTAAGATAAGTTCATTTTTTTTAATAGAAAATCGACTTTAAAACTAGAGTTTTTTCAAATAACCTCAAGTAAAAATGTGAGTTGGCAACTTTTTGGTTCCGTTGCCAACTATTGCAGGTTAGCACATAAGGATGACAATAAATCTGTTTCAGCTCATGCAGTTTCAGCAATTGCAACAAATTGTGCATTGAAATATTTCGGTGTAGGTAAAATTCAGTAAATTTGTTCCGCTAAATATATGACAGTGATCAAAATGAAATGTTCGGCTGCATGTAAGAAAAAGACTCAGAAATCACTTTAGCATTTAGTTCAAAAAAAAAAAATAATAATAATAATAAACAAAATAGGACGTTTGGCAATAAAAACAAAAAACCGTTCCAATTATACATTTGATTGTTTCCGTAGATCTAATACAGCAGTTTATATAGGGTGGCGCATAAGTAACGTTAATGGCGACTTTATTGAATGCGTTCTTGTGCATCATTTGGTTTTAACTCGTGAGCCAATTGCATCTTATGTGGGAAAAGATATAACACATGTAAAATTCTTAGCAAAGACCGCATAGACATCTCTAATTGCTGAAAACGTCGCCTGGTGGAAGTTTCGGTGTTTTCCTCGATACTTGCTTGCACTCGAGCAATGGTCACTTCATTTCGAACTGCACGAGGTCTTCCAGCACGCAGAAGATCACAGATAGCCCCTTGTTGCCCAAAACGCTGAACCAATCGGTAAATTGTTGGAGCGCTAGGAGCATTTTGAACTTGAATTGAATTGAATTTTGATATGATTTGAATAATCGAATGCTGAATTTCAAAGTAAAATTGAACAGCTTTGGTTCTTTGTTCTGTGCTGAGCCTTTCCATCATAAATTCCCCAAGCATTATTTAGTTAATTCTGTAAAGAGATGCAAAAAAGACTTACACAAAAAATGTTTTCACTGTTTTCACAATCTTAACGTTCCTTATGCGCTACCCTATATATAACAGACATTGTGATGGAAATAATTTTTTAGTCCTTGTTATGTATTTTTCCAATACTATTATCAAAAACTATTTTTCAATTTATGAATTACACTACTACAGATCGGAAGGAATATTGAAAAGATATTTTTTGAGTGTTTAAATTTGTCCCATGATAAATATTTAATTTGTGTTGCAACACGAAAGAAATCTTTATGCAAAATCTCCGACCATTCAATGTTACAGAAATTAATATAATGACCTCTGACATTTGTAAATATCATTCAATGAACTGCCAATTATTAACTATTTGACTGCTTGTAGACTTAGATGTACTCCTACAAAGTACGAAAAGTATAAAAAAAGCATAAAAAGGCTGTAAAAGGTTGTAGATTCAATATGAGCCTTTGATTTATTTGTGTTATATAAGTAACATCTATCCATCTATTTATCGCTTCCTATTTGGATATAGTAACTTTTGAAACTTAAGATTTTCTTCAAATGAACAAATCATATATACGAGTATTGTCTGATATTTTTAGTCAACAATCAAATAAAAGCTATTTCATGAATTTTGCTACTTTGAAAGTACCCAAATCTCCTGTTTATGAAGAAATTTGAAGGCGGGAAACTGCCTTAAGGAAACATGAATAAAAAAACCCTCAACTGACTGAGATCTGAAGATATTGCAAAATAAATGTGAATGCACATTTTAAAAACCCGTTTTTTTTTAAGAAATTCTTGCTCATTTTATTCTACGCTGCTCCAATGACCATCAAGTTATATACAAAAAATTATGGATACAGATTTAGATTTTTATAGCCTGAGGGGGCGCTTGCGTAGTATGAAATAACCCAAATATATAACAAGATTCGTCACCATGTCCCTTCTATCGTGTAGTTCGGTATGCAGTTAGGGTAGCGTAGTGGGTCTTGAGAGAGTACGATCCAGGTGCCCTAGCATTGGCTCAGCTCGGCTAGAACATTGAAGAGTAGAGAATATACGCAATAAGTTACAAAGATTAAAAAAGTTCGTAAAAAATAAGAAAACTGTTTAAAACTTTCTGCTAATAGTTTTTTTTTTAATTCTGTATAATTACAACATGGCAGCATACGAGTATTTTCATAAGCCGAAACCTCTCAAAAAATATTTAGATCGTTGAATATCAAAATTTAATTTTCTTTTTTTTTTTTGGGTTGTCTTATTCGTAGCAACAAAAATGCTAGTATTACTATATAGAGAGTGGTGCACCAATTGCGCTACAATAAGAAATTCAAATAATTTCCTTTTTCTAATCAATGTATAGGGAGACTTTTTAATCGTATTTTTTTTAATCGAATAAAACACTCAAATTTGTATCATGTATTAAAAATTTTATTGGAATCGATAAATTGGTCTTTGCCATTTAATTTTTAAAGATAATTTCATGTAAATGTTGGAAGGTCTAATTTTTCGTCACTTTTTCGACCGTTTCGGCCTGTATTCTCAGAATAACGATTGGTATATTATCCTGTAAGGCTTCAATAGTGTTCCGCTTGTCCACATAGACTAGCGACTTGACATAACCTCACAAGAAATAATCAAGAGGCGTTAAATCGCAAAATCTTTAGGGGCCAAATCCAGAGAGCTGCTCACCAAATTCATCGCTCAACATATCCATGTTGCACCGTCCTGATAAATCCACCTGTCAACTAAGTTCAACTCAGTCAATTGGGGCAAAAACATTTGTTCTGGTTGAGTAACACATGCCCAAATCGCTGAGAACGGCGACGGATTGACATTTCACGATCGTCATTAACACCGGCCGCTACGGCTGCAATATTTTCTTCGGTACGCACTCTACGCATGCGAGTCGATGGTTTTATGTCCAACAAAGTAAATTTGGTGCGAAATTTGGAGATAACAGCACAAATTGTTGATTCAGCAGGTCGATTATGACGACCATAAAATGGTAGTATCAAAGGATGCACATTTGCCACAGAGCACGAATTATGATAATAAATTTTAACGATTTGCAGTCGTTGCTTGTTTGTTAATCTTTCCATGATGAAATGGCAGAGTATACAGTGCACTTTTCACTTTGACAGATGAGGTTTGGACGCCATTACCAACCAGTTCTGCCAGCCTGAAAAACTTAAATCTTAAAAAAAATACCCTGTAGCTCCATTTTCATTCACGTATATGCGCCACCTGATCAGAGAATTATTCATTGCGGCCTGAAGGATTGAAGTCAGCATCGCTTCAATTATTGTTTTAATGAACTGCTTCAATTCATTCAAATTCCTTGATTTCGTTTTGTACACCACTTGCTTGACATAACCCCATAGAAAAAAATTCTGGTGTAGTGAGATCAAGTGACCTTGGTGGTCAGCGAAAAGTGGAGTTACTGGATATTAATTTGTTTGGGAAGTTTCGTTGAAGCTCCGCCATAACCGGTCAGTTTATCTGTGCTCCATCTTGCTGTAATCAAATACTGTTGAAATGGATACGTTTTCGGCGCATTTATGGACAAAAAAACTTCTTTAACGTCTTTAAATAACGGCGCTAATTGATAATTACTGTTACACCGTAGCGCGATTTGTGTGCCACCCTGTATTACTGCAATTTTTAAGCAATTTTTTTTATTATGTACCAAACAGTTTAGTGTTCATTTATTGGGTGAAATCAAAAATTTTCTACACAAATAATTTCACATTCAATCTGATTAGCTTCAGTTTTAACGACTTCAACTTGATATTAATTTTTGTAGCAGAAAATCGAATTACTTCGTGCTATTCAATAACCACGTCCAAACTACAGCTCTCTTTTGGAATTCTTACTTCCAGTATCTGTCAAATGCCGCTAAGCAAATACTACGAATTGTGAACTTGAGACACGATTGGATGTTAGTTCTAATCGTAAACTTGGATCTTTGCATATTAGTCCTAAACTAATCACAAGTCGACCCTAAAGACCAATCAAATTCAACACAATTCGTTCTCGCGTGAAACACTTGGAAGCAACAGGTTTACTGTTTCTTTAGAAATAAATGGGCTATTGTGCCATTTATCTGTAAAAATTTTCCGAAAAAATACGGAAAAATGACCGCTGAACACGTATTGCTCCCCACCATGGCAATGCATGTTTTTACGGTCACTTCGCCACCGAAATTCGTCCAACTGAACCAAACAAAAAAAGAGCATTCAAAAAATAGCATGGCAACCACGTCTTGGGGTCCAGGAAAGCTTCAAATTTGGATAGGAATCAATGAATTGAACGCAGTTTGGTCATGCCATAGATGCTGGTGTTTATGCAGACATTTCAGTGCTTCTGAAACAAAGCTCATAAAGTACGAGGGTGATCCTAAAACTAGCCGATCCAACAAAGAAGACGCAAAAAAGTTGGGAAACATTATCTTTATTTTTCAACACAATCTGCTCTCCAGCGATAGTCAAAAGCTTCTATAATCTGTTTATAATAAGAACTGTCAAACTCCTTAAAATTGCCATCAACCGCAGACTTAACCTCTTCATTGTTGGCAAATCTTTCACCACCGATCCATTTTTTCATTTGGGGGTACTAAACCTGGCGAATAAAGTTCGTGATGAAGCAATTCTAACATTAACTCATTCATTTTGGCCATCGCAATAGTGGATGTATTAACTGGAACATTGTCTTGATGAAATAACACTTTCTTTTTTGCCAAATGCGGCCTTTATTCCATAATTTCATCAACTAAACGCTGCAATTAATTAGCGTAATATTCGTAGTTAATAGTTTTTCCGTTCTGAAGATGATCAATAAAAATATTCCCATTGGCATTCCAAAACACAGACGCCATGACCTTGTCCGCGTATGGAACCGTTTTCGCCTTCTCTGGACATGATTCTCCCATTCCAGTCCACCGTTTTAACTGTTCCCTAGTCTTAGATATGAAGTGATGGACCCATGTCTCATCCATGGTTATAAATCGATGCAAAAATTTAACTTTATTGCGGCGAAACATCGCCAGACACTCTACTGAAACACCTCCAGCACGCTGTTTTTGCTCTATTGAAAGCAAGCGCGGCACCCATCTTACGCACAGCTTTCTCATCTTCAAATGCTCGGACAATAGGCGATGTATAGCACTTTTTGAAATGCCTATCATTTCAGCTAGCTCACACATCTTCAGTCGACGATGATTCAATACCATTTCGTGGATTTTCTTAACCGTGCCTGGCGTGGACACCTCAATTGGTCGATCACTACTGTGTTCGCCTGGGCAGCTCGTACGGCCTCGTTTAAATTCAGCTGTCCACTATTTTACAGTCGTAAACGAAGGAGCAGACTCTCCCAGAGTAGAATCTAGCTGGGCTTTAATACTGGTTGGATTGAGACCTTTCAAATGGAAAAAGTGAATTACATAATAGTGACCAATTTTTTCCATGTTTACAAATTCCTTCAGATCGTTTACTTTTTTTGATAGATTAAATAAAAATACTGAACAAGGTTGCGCTTTGAAACTTAAAACATATGTTTTATAAAGTTACTATTTTTCATTAAAATCATTTTTTTTTTCAAACTATTGGCACCATCTATACGTCAAGTCGGCTAGTTTTCGGACCGCTCCCTTAATGAGGTGCATTTATTATGGCGAATTTATTATAAATGAGATCCATTTCACTAGAAGGTATTTGAAAAGTTCAACATTCTTACAGTATTATCTTCACAAACGTAAAAGCTCTATGAAACCACTCCTGTTATTATTGTTTGCATTAAATGAATCGACTTAGAATCGAACATTTTTGAAGATAAATAAACGGTGATTCCCTGAGAGGTACTTTTTTCTTGTTTTTTGTTCTTTTTTTCGCCATACCGGCTCTTCTCTGCATTTTAATTACTTTCATTTAATCCCGCATATCAATTTTTAACGCCTTATGATATTTTTTTAAATTTATTTCAAATGCAT
>JAHXMU010036596.1:0-19237 GCA_019455685.1 Philornis downsi
CACTGTACTTTTGTTTATAGTTACGATTTCCATCACTTTGGTGAGCGACGAAGCCGACACAGATACTTTGCTTTGCGTCGTTCAGCTCTTTCGTAGTTCAATCATTAAGACGCATCTTAAAATTATTTGTCTTCTGACTTGTCATTATTTGTGACTCATAATTATGGAACATATAAGCCGATATAATCGCACAAATCCACTTTGGGCCTCCTCGTCTCTCAATTCGCGGAATCACCTTTCAATAGTCGTCTTAAAAATCAACTATTTTTCATCCATTCACCCATTTCGTTTGAAGCGCATTAGATTAAGAAAACCTGCTGCGAATTTGCGACGTTTGTTTATCTTTTATAATTTTTTTCTTTGTTTTTGTTTCGCATTTATGAATCTGGGAGGCCTGAGAAAAAAATGCAAAAATTTCAGTTGGTATTTCGAAGAAAACTGAACTAACTAACAGGCGAATACACCACATAAATAAGTGTTCAAATGACTGAAAGAAAGCAAACACAATTTCGATTTGTTATTTACTTCATGCTGTAGCTTGTCGGTTGGTACTGCGAAAAGTGTTGAAATGAAAATTGTTGATTTTATGTTGCTAAGTTACCAAGTTTACAGTTGAGCGGCTTGGTTTGAAAGGTGTATGTTTGATAGCCAACATGTTGGATAGAAGCAAGCTGAAACGATCACGCTTGGGTACAATGAGTCGGAAAAGATTCGGTACACGACGTTCGAAGAAGCGAAATACCTTGCATAGCCCGAACAGGTGCATTAAACTGGTGTTTAATTTGAGAATTAAAAGAGAATGTGTGCTTAAGGAGATATCGAGTAAGTTTGTATTTGAAAGTTGCAATATTTTAAAATTTGATACTATTGGCATACACGACACTTGAATGGGTGGTGAACAAAGTACTAACCAGGGCAAGTAATCATACTTGGGTACAATGAATCGGAAAAGATTCGGTATACGACTATCAAAGAAACAAAATAGATCGCATAGCACGGACAGGTGCACTAAACTGACGTTTAATTTGAGAATTAAAAGAGAATGTGTGCTTAAGGAGATATCGAATAAGTTTGTATTTGAAAGTTGCAATATTTTAAAATTTGGCACTATCGGCATACACGACTATTGTACATTTGAATGGGTGGTGAACAGTTAGTACTCTGTTCCAGGGCAGAAATTTTAGTCAGATGAAATATGAAGGGTTATCCATTTATTGGGTTCAAAACCGCCGGTCTGGCGAGGCTGTCACCTGTAAAATACATGTCACCTGATGTGCTTTTTATTTAGTGAAAGGTTTGCACATATACGAATATGGATCGCATAAAAATAGAAGAACGCGCAATAATAGTTAAAACTTAGTACAAAAGTGGTGCATTACGGAGTGATTATGGTCGCCATAATCGACCTACTACCGAAAGAATTGATAAGATTATCAGCAAATTTAAGGATACTGAAAGCGTCACAGATGTGGTCAGGCCTGTGCATCATCGCAATGTACGCAGTGCCGAAAATAACGTTTTTGTCAGTGAAAGTGTGACGGATAATTCGAATTTCAATTCAGTGCACTATAGTCGTATGATAACCCACTTTCTTCATCCTGCAGTTGAAGATTACGAAGTGGAGGATATGAGGTTTCAACAAGACGGTGTCATGAACCACACAATGCGAGCGATTTTGACTTCATTGCACGATAAGTTTCCAGAAAGCGTAATTTCACGTTTTGACGTGAACGACGTCAATTAACCTCCAAGATTATGCGATTTGACGTCGATAGATTTCTTTTTTTTTTGGAGCTACGCCAAAGACCGTGTTTACGTGAATAATAACCCCCAAACGTTGGAGCATTTGAAATCCAACATTCGTCAAGTTATCGCCGAGATAACGCCCGAAATGTGCAAACAAGTAGTCGAAGACTCCCTCAAATGGATCCACTGCTGCAAATAGTCCAGAGGCCGTATTTTGAATGAGCTTGTATTTCGTACATACTGGCTATGTCCAAGTATTAAAATAAAATATAAATTTCATCGAAATCACAACTTTATGTGGGTTCTATTTAACTTTGCTTTTGAGACCGAAATGGAAATGAAATGGTTTATCATTAAATTTATTACGGTTTGAAGAAGTAAGCTGTTTCAATTTCAGTATAAGAGGTCAGCATGTGCGCCTTTTCCACAATCATTTCTGGGTTTGCCGATCCCCATATGCTTGTTGACGTAACCACTGAGTGAGAAATGAGCTTTATTTGTTAGATCAGCATTAAAAACCTGTTGCTGTAGCACCCAATCAGCATATCTACAGCGTTATGAATGACCCATATAGATGGAGATGCAAATCCAAATGCAAAATACGCCATATTAAGCCAAAAGATAGGCTCAATAGCTGAGAACGCCGTGGAACGTCGTTTTTTTCAAGTTTGGCAATAGAAAATAGTCCAAAGGAGCTAAATCTGACAAACAAAATGCGTGATGGGGTAATTCGAACTTTCATTAATTACTTTTGGTCATCACAAAAGTGGATGTGTGGAGAGGAGCATTATGTTGATGAAACAATGCTTTCTTTCTCGCCAAGTGCTGCCTTTTTTCCTTAATTTCGTCACCTAAAAGCTGCAATAATTCACCGTTGATGGTTCTTCCGTTCAATCAATAAAAACAATCCCATTGGCATCCCATGCAGATAGAACCGTCATCGTCTTCTTTGGACGCGATTCTCCCATTTCAGTCTGCTGTTTTGACTGTTCCTCTAGAGTGGATTGGTGGGACCATGTCTCATCCGTGGTTGTAAATCAACGCAAAACATCGGCTCTATTGTTGAAACATCTTCAGGATGCTGTTTTTGCTCTATTGAAAGCAAGCGCGGCACCCATAATACGCATAGCTTTCTCATCTTCAAATCTTTGATCAATATACGATGTACAGCACTTTTTGAAATGGCTATCATTTCAGCTAGCTCACACACTTTCTATCGTGGATTGTGGATTTTCTTAACCGTGTCTAGGGTGGGAAAATCTCAATTGGTCGACCACTGCAGTGTTGGTCTAGGCAGCTCGTACGACCTCGTTTACTCTCAGCTACCCAATATTTTACAGTCGTAAACGAAGAAACAGACTCCCTGGTTGGACTGGAAATATTAAATTACATAACGGTGACCAAATGTTTCCATGTATACAAATTCAAATAAAAATACTAAACAGCGTTACGCCTTGAAACTTAAAACATATATTTTATAATGTTGTCACTTTCCACCGAAAAAATATTTTTGGTTTCAAACTACTGACACCAGATCTACAAGTTTTGGAACCACTCTCGCACGGCAACTATGACGACCATATTCACCCCTTAATGCACGAAAAGAGCCTACGTTTGAATCACCTCTGTTGTGGTAAGTTTTAACTATTTTTGCGTGTTCTTCGTTTATTAAACGATCCATATTCATAAATAGCAAATCTTTCACTAAATAAATAGCACTTAAAATAGCAGCTTTGCCAGACCAGCGGTTTTGAAACCACTAATTGGATAGCCCTGTAAGTTTAACTATAATGTAAAGTTTAGGTATTTCTCTGAAAAAAGTACCTGAGCTTGTGATTGTTTATAACTTTGCCAGATTTTTTAAAAGGTCGTTGATATTAGAAAATGTCAACGAAATAAAAAGTTGGTGCGCAAATAGGTTCCCGTTGTTTGCTAATAGATGGCGCCAACTGTAAGTGCTAGTCGATGCTGCCATAACCTAAATGTCATGAGTCAGGCTTAGGGATATGGTAAACATAACACATCGACATAATAGTGATTTTATTTTGACATCATATTATTTTGGTGGTGTGAATAGGTAAGGTTTTGTTTAAAATAATCGTCATATGCGTCAAGTATTGAATTTCTTCTTTCAATCGAAGAAAACGGCGGCTGAAGCTCATCGAGAGCTTCAAAGAGTTTATGGAAATGGTGCTTTACTCGTAAGTGGAACAAAGTGTGGGGGTTGGTTCCGTTGCTTTAAAGACAGTGATTTTGATGTTTACGACCGTTCGCTTGAAGGAAAGCCAAAAACTTTCGAAGACATTGAATTGACGGCATTGCTTGATGAGAATCTATGTCAAATGCATGTAGAGCTTGCTTCAGTGTTAAGAATTACACGCTAAGGAATTTCCAAGCGATTGCATGCGTTGGGAATGATTCAAAAGCAAGAAACTTGGGTTCCCCATGAGTTGAAGGCAAGAGACGTTGAGCGTCCTTTTCTTCTTCATCATATTATAACGGGTGATGAAAAATGGATTGATTATAGCAATCCAAAGAAAATAAAGTAATGGGGGCTGCCCGGTCATGCTTCTACGTCGTCGCCTCGGCCGAATATTCATACTGCGAAGGTTATGCTTTGCATTTGGTGGGACCAAGTCAGTGTTATTTATTACGAGCTGTTGAAACAAATCGAAACCATCACTGGGTATAGGCATCGACTTCAATTAATGCGATTGAGCCGAGCTCTGCGCGAGAAACGTCCACAATACGCAGGGAGGCATAAAAAAGTGATTTTTCAGCATAACAACGCTTAGCCTCACGTGGCCAAGCCTATTAAAACGTACCTGAAATGGAAAGTCTTAACCCATTCGCCATATTCTAGAGATATTGCGCCGTCCGATTATCACTTGTTCCGTTCAATGGCACACGGTCTGGCTGACTACCAGTTCCACTCATATGACGGCATCAAAGACTGACTATATTCGTGGGCACGCTCAAAAGATGAACAGTTTTACTGCGACGGAATTCGAGCTTTGCCGGAAAGATGGAAAAAAGTAGTAGCTAGCGATGGGCAATACTTTCAATGAGTTATTTGTAAACATGTTTTCTTAATGAAGTTGCATTTTTATAAAAAAAAAAAAAACAAGGAGGACTTATTTGTGCACCTAATAATACTTGATTACATCAGCAGTGGGGATCCTAAAACATCCACTTGGACGTCAAATATAAACAATAGTGTTAGCAAATTCAAAATAATAATTGATGGTCACCTTAAATTCGGTATGAAAGCTGTCTGATCACTTTACGACGCAACATGAGCGACAAAAACACTGCCAGCAACAAATTTGGTTTATACTGGCTGCATTCAAACATATTGCTGCTATTGCTGCATTTGATGGGGACAATGACGATGATGTTGAATGGTGGTGGAGAAAAAGACGATGAATTTAACAATGCTTAGAGTTAGAGAGCATAAAAAGGCCCAAAATAAGCGTAACGCTAACATTGAGACTTGAACTTGATGACAACTAGATAATAACATGGAGACGAAGGAAGATGATAGCATGTAGTTAGTTGATTGCTGTTACCGATGACGACAAAGATTGGCAGTATTGACAATAGACAATAGAAGATGCCAAAAAAAATGTGCAAACGATCAAAACCTTTAAATGAAGCAGAGAAACGAACAATAAGAAGAAAAGCTAAATAAACGAATTTAATGGGAGGTTTGTTGCGAGCAGGGATTTATATTTCAGCCATGGTTGGTAGTGACTTGCGATGTTTGGTGAGTTGGTTGGTTGATGGCTGGCCAGAGTTTTGGAGTCAAGTATGATGTTGTATGTTGGCATTGTTATTGCTTGTATTGCTTGCACTTTTTGTTAAGTTTGGTCTTTATCATCGAAATGTGCATTAATACATATAAGTTTTTGTTTCTTGATTTCTTAGTCAGCAGCGCATACGAGTACATTTCTTTTGATTTCGTTTAAAACGCTGCTTAAACAATCGAACAACATACTGCGGCTTTGTATGAATACAACATATCGCACGGTTGTATGGGATTGGTATACGTTGTACTGATTATTTTGGAGGACTGACTGCCTGCCTTATGACTTTTTGCGACCGCCGGAGGTTTGAGTCGAATAACTCTGTCTGCCGATTGTTTCCCTGCCCGTCCCGACCGGCCGGTCTTCCATCTGTTCCTCTGTCTGTCCGTCCCCCAGTGAGGCTTGGTGTGTTGTTTGTATTGTAGGTTTTTGTGTTTTTTTGTGTAAACCATCATCGCTACTTCGCCGTGCATGCATAGAGCAGAGCACTGTATGGCGTTTTTTTTATGGTATTCGTAGTATGCGAGACTGACTACGTTTTAGTGTGTTGCTTAGTTAAATTAGTTTAGTTAGTGACGAGATTTCAAGCGTTAAACTTGTGTTTTTTTGCTTACGGATTTAGTGTTTCATTGAATATCAATTCTTGTGTAAAGTCAGTACTACTCGTACTAAAGTTGAGGCAAAACTGTAAAGTCTCGCTCTCACTCTCTCTCTCTCTCGCTCGTTCGCTCGCTCGAAAACAGTTTAGCAAACAAAAGTCAAACGTTTGTTGCACATAATCTGGCTAAAAAGCTCACAAACACACACGCTCTACAAAATAAACTTTGCTGGTGGCAAATCGGAAATAAAAAATTGAAAAAAAAAAACGTATTAATTGTATGTGGTATCTATTTGATACTTTTTCACCGTAAGCCCTTTTACAAAGCTAGCGTGGAATTTCGTGTTTGATTTTCGCTTTAAATGTTTACACTAAATTTAACTTAAGCCGATTAAATGAACAAAAATTAAACAAAATTTGATGGGAAAAAGGTTTGGAAAATTGTTATGACGAATAAATGTTGTGGTTAAAGTTAGTTGATGTCAAAGTTAAAATATTGAAAGTCTAAGGCCTTAAAAAAGTATTTTATATTAAATCCTTTAAATTTGTTGTGAGATGGCAATTTGAAATGTAGTAGATTTTCAATTTTCGACTCGTTTTTATTTCATTTTTTTTCGTTAAAAAGTTTTGCAAATTTAGTGTATACATAAAACGTGTGACTACTTTTGAAATAGAAAATACCAAAAAAAATTAAGTGTTATTTTCGTTCTTAAATAATAATACAAGAAAATGAAATAATTATTTATACTGCTTAGCACTTTATGGCAAATGTGATGAATTTTTGATGTGCCACTTTACGGTGAGCTTGTAAAAAAAAAAACAATAATGAAAAGTTTTAAGTACATGTCCATCGAGGTCATACTTTGTACATTCCATACAAATTTGATACAAAACTCAAATACTTATTTCTTTGATTTATATTTTTAAATCCCCTAAAGCAACTACCCTTTCGATAAAATTTAAGCACTTAGATAAAGATTCAAATTTTTAAAATTATATCTTAAATTTAGGAACTATCAACGAAACAAGGTCAAAGTTTTAATTTGTATGAGTATCTGAAATTCAAATAAAAATAATATCCAATTTTTATTCTGATTCGGTTTAAATTTAAGCACTTAGATAAAGATTCAAATTTTTAAAATTATACCTCAAATTTAGGAACCACCAACGAAACAAAGGCAAAGCTTTAATTTGTATGAAAATTCAAATAAAAATTATATCCAATTTTTATTCTTATTCAGTTTCAATTTAAACACTTAGATAAAGATTCAAATTTTTAAAATTATATCTCAAATTTAGGAACTTTTCTTTATCTTTAATTTACTCTTTAACTTTTGAGATACGTAAATGGTTTTAGAAATTTGTAGCAAAAATTTAAATGCTACAAAAAGTCGCCACGAAAATGATAGATAAATTTATAAATCAACAGCTTTTGAAGAACTCGTCAAATTAAAAAAAAAAATCAAGCTAAAAATCCAATAATTATTCCTCACGATATTGTAAATTTGGACACCTCATTTGCTCTTTAACTTTTGAGATACATAAATGGTTTTAGAAATTTGTAGCAAAAATTAAAATGTTATAAAAAGTAGGCACAAAAATGATAGATAAATTTCTAAATCAACAGCTTTTGAAAAAAAAAAAAACAAAAAAAAAAAATCAAACTAAAAATAATTATTCCTCACGAAATCGTAAATTTGGAAACCTCATTATCCTTAATTTAATCTTTAACTTTTGAGATTAAAATTGAAATGTTATAAAAAGTCGGCACAAAAATGATAGATAAATTTCTAAATCAACAGCTTTTGAAGGAGTCGAAAAATTAAAAAAAAAATCGAATTAAAAACTCAATAATTCTTCCTCACGATATTGTAAATTCGGAAAACTCATTATCTTTCATTTATTCTTTAGCTTTTGAGATTAAAATTGAAATGCTTTAAAAAGTCGGAACAAAAATAATAGATAAATTTCTAACTCAACAGCTTTTGAAGGAATCGAAAAATTAAAAAAAAAAAAAAAATCAAACTAAAAACTAAATAATTATTCCTCACGATATTGTAAATTTGGAAACCTCATTATCCTTAATTTACTCTTTAAATTTTAAGATACTTAAATGGTTTTAGAAATTTGTACCAAAAATTTAAATGTTAAAAGTCGGCACAAAAATGATAGATAAATTTCTAAATCAACAGCTTTTGAAGGAGTCGAAAAATTCAAAAAAAAAAAAAAAAAAAAAAAAAAATCGAATTAAAAACTCAATAATTATTCCTCACGATATTGTAAATTCGGAAAACTCATTATCTTTAATTTATTCTTTAACTTTTGAGATTAAAATTGAAATGCTTTAAAAAGTCGGCACAAAAATAATAGATAAATTTCTAACTCAACAGCTTTTGAAGGAATCGAAAAATTAAAAAAAAAAAAAAAATCAAACTAAAAACTAAATAATTATTCCTCACGATATTGTAAATTTGGAAACCTCATTATCCTTAATTTACTCTTTAATTTTTAAGATACTTAAAAGGTTTTAGAAATTTGTACCAAAAATTTAAATGTTAAAAGTCGGCACAAAAATGATAGATAAATTTCTAAATCAACAGCTTTTGAAGGAGCCGACAAATTAAAAAAAAAATCAAGCTAAAAATCTAATAATTATTCCTCACAATATTGTAAAATTGCAAAACCCATTACCTTTAATTTACTCTTTAACTTTTGAGACTAAAATTGAAATGTTATAAAAAGTCGGCACAAAAATGGTAGATAAATTTCTAAATCAACAGCTTCTGAAGAAGTCAAAAAATTAAAAAAAAAAAGAAAATCAAACTAAAAACTCAATAATTATTCCTCACGATATAGTAAATTTGAAAACCTCATTATCCTTAATTTACTCTTTAACTTCTGAGATACTTTAATGGTTTTAGAAATTTGTAGCAAAAATTGAAATGTTATGAAAAGTCGGCACAAAAATAAACTTTTAAATCAACAGCTTTTGAAGGAGTCGACAAATTAAAAAAAAAAAACTTAAGCTAAAAATCCAATAATTATTCCTCACAATATTGTAAAATTGGAAAACTCATTATCTTTAATTTACTCTTTAATTTTTTGAGATACCATTTAGCTTTTAGAAATTTGTGCCAAAAATTGCAATGTTATAAAAAGTCAGCACAAGTGGCAACAAAATAACTTTCTTAATATTAAGATATGAAAAATTTTCTTTCTGTTTTCACTATCGTTTTATTTTTTGGCAGAGCAAAAAAGGGCTCCCAAACTGCAAGAGGTAAAAATGCCTCTGAATTTACGATACCAGGCTCTCAGAAATTTTCACAGCCGCTTAAAAATTGTTGCCCTTTTTTTGAGCTGAAAATGTTCAAATGAAATACTAACAAAAGGTTTCTTAAACTGGATCAGAATCAAGATTGGTACTAATTTCGTTTCGGGTGTAACAATCAAAATCAAAATTTTTTGTAATTTCGTTTTGGATTTTTTGAAAACAGAAACAAAATTCAATACAAATATGATTCGGCTATCGGAATCAGAATAAAAATTCTGTATATTTTTAATGCCAGAAACTGAAATAAATCAAAATTATTTTTGGATTTGATTTTGTTTCGGTGATGGTCCTTAATTAAAACCAATAAGCAGGAAAAATATGCAATGGCATCAACTATTGTTGGCGATGCTATTGGAAAGTATTAAATAAGAAAAAAAATTACTATGTATCGATAAAAAGTATACAAACCGATAATATCACATGAGCGAAAATGTCCTTACAGTAAAAAAAGTGTCTTTTCCAACATTTACTATCAGGAATCCCCTATTTGTGCGATCGAAAAACAATATAAATATACTTCAGTGGATAATTCACTTGAAAAGACAGCTATATTGATATCTTATGCACACCCTGCAATCAACCGTTTCATCGGCCACGACTCTGTGGTCCGAAGTCTATGATGGGGGATATACAAGATTCGACCAGATCCAAGTTTTTCGCCTCCCAAAATTTTGGCCTGTCGGGTTTGTTTTTTATTACAAATCAAATTTGATTTAAATATTATAGTTTTGATATTCACCTTTCTATCAGGTGAAACTGTAGTTGAAGCTTATATAGAACATGATTTTTTTTCTCATATTAGAATTTGCACGAATAAATAAATTATTTTTAAACCCTGATAAAACAAATCTTATACGTTTTGGGCCATATAATGTTCACAGCAGGAACTTGTCCATGTCGATTGCAAAAAAATCGGAGAAGTCAATCCTATAACATACTTAGGCTTACACTTTCAAAGTAATCTTTCTTGGGATCGTCACATTCAACACTTGAATATGAAGTCAGCGCAAGCTCTGGGATCGTTATAAAAATTCAAAAATAAATTTGACCGAAATACTAGATTATTGATGTACAAGGCGTTGATCCAAAGCAATTTCAATTACTTGACTGTTGTATACAGATATAGGAAAAGTGGAGAATTAAAATCTTTGCAAAGGGTTCAGTCAAAGGCATTGAAAATAGTGGCAAATCTTCCTATGACATTTTCGATTGTTTACTTATATAAAGATGGTTTTGCGACGATTTTGCCAATATGCGGAATCTATAAATTGCAGCCTTTGTTATACGTTTTTAAATGCGTTCGTAGTATAGGCCATCATACCATAAAGTTCACCAGAAATCAAAACAGTTTCAATACAAGAAATGGTAGCTATCTAAGCGTAACAAAGTGTTTGTTCGAAGCCACGAAACAACGAATACAATTTTCAGGAAGTCAAGAATTAAATCATTTACCTCCTCATTTAAAGGCTGAAACGAGAATTTCTTCGGTTAAAACTTTGCTTAAAACTTATTTGTTACACAACGTAGAAAAACTTCTGATTTAAAAAAAGGAATTGAGAAGTAATTTCCATTCTAAATACGAGTATATATATATATTTTTTTTTTATTTTTCTCTTTCATACTAAAATATTATAAATAATGTAATATTCGCAGTATTGCTAATTTGCCTTTATAAAGTCTACAAGACGCTGAGGCTTTAAACTGATACTAATTTGTTTTGGTTTAAATTATTAAAATATTTTTTTTATAACTATCAATATTTAAAGCAATAAAGAAAAAAAAAATCTTTTAAATTCTTTAAATTTATTAAAAATAAACGCTTATCACTTAACACTTGTATTTTTTTTTGGTTTATAGTTAGTTTCAACTGAAGCAAATAACGTATTGATATTTCCATGCAATTTTTATAGTATCTGAAATAATTTCCACATCTTCGTTCCGATCTTTACTTTTATGTATGGATTAGAAAGGTTTATGATTATTTATGATTAATTAAATTAAACTAAACTATAACTAATTAAATAATTATTATTGATTGTGACGTTGAAACTACTTAGTCCTTTAAATACTGTAAGAACAGGTTATGTTGAGTTCTTATGTTGTAAGAACAGGTTATGCAGCAAACACTATCGTAAATTGCACTATAATCCGATACAACAATATTTTTATAGATATTATTAACTTTTCGGAATCAGAAATAATTCCAAGAAGTTGAATCTATTTTTTTTTTCTCTGAACAAAAAATATTTAATTATGATTTAAGCAATTAGTCCGTCATTTATTAAATTGGTATAGAACTTTAAACATATCTCCATTATAATTCTTTCTCCAAAAAGTGCGTTAGTTGCCTTTAGCTACGAGGTCAGCCCCAAAATTAGCCGACCTAAATAAGGAGACACAAAAAAGTTGGCAAAGATTTTTTTAGTTTTCAAAGTTTAAGTTCGATACATGTTTTCCAGCTTCTGTACCCTGTTTACAGTAAAAACTTTAAAACTCCTTAAAATAGCCATCAACCGCAGACTCCACTTCTTTATTGTTGGCAAATCTTTCATCACCGAGCCATTTTTTCAAGTTTGGAAACAGAAAATAGTCCGAGGGAGGTAAATCTGATGAATAAGATGCCTGCGTGATAAAGCAATTCGAACTTTAATTTATTAATTTTGGCCATCGCAATAGCGGTTGTGTAAACTGAAGCATTGTCTTGATGAAAAAGCACTTTATTTTTCGCCAAATGCGGTTTTTCCATAATTTCATCACATAAACGCTGTAATAAGTTAGCATAATAGTCGCCGCCAATGGTTTACCCTTTTAAAAGATAACTAATAAAAATAATCGTATGCGCGTTCCAAAAAATAGACGCCATGACCTTGCCTGCAGATGAAACCGTCTTCGCTTTCTTTGCACACGATTACTTCATCCCAGTCCACTGCTTTGACTGTTCGTTTGTCAAGATGTGAAGGGATGGCCCCATGTCTCATTCATGGTTATAAATCGACGCAAAAATGCGGCTTTATTGCGGCGAAATATCGCAAAACACTTTACTGAGACATTTTAATTTCTTTTGAAGTTTTCCATTTCTATTGAAAGCAAGCGGGGCATCAATCTTACGCACAGCTTTCTGATCTTCAAATCTTCGACCAATATACGATGTATAGCACTTTTTGATACACCTATCATTTCAGCTAGCTCACGCACTTTCAATCAATAATCATCTAATACCATTTTGTGAATTTTCTTACCCGTGTCTGGCGTAAACACCTCAATTGGTCGACCACTACGGGGTTCATGTTGGCAGCTCGTACGGCCTTGTTTAAACTCTACTGCCCAATATTTTGCAGTCGTAAACGAAGGAGCACACTCCACCAGAATAGAATCTAGCTAGGCCTTAATATTGGTTGGACTGAGACCTTGCAAATGGAAATATTGAATTACATAACGGTAACCATTTTTTTGCATGTTTAAATATTCACTGCGACCGTTTAGTTTTGATGGCTCAAATAAAAATACTTAATAACGTGGCGTCTTGAAACTTAAAACATATGTTTCGTAAAGTTGCTCCGTTTCACCAAAATAATTTTACAAACTGCTGGCACCATCTTCTATACGTCTGGTTGTCTGGTATTGGGGCCAACCTTGTAGTTGAAAGTTGATGAATAAAATATAATAAAATAAAATCTAAAATTTTTAGTACAAAAAGTGGAGTCTTCAATCATACTCTTTCGAATACTGATGATATTTTCGGTACGGATTACTAAAATACTCTCATGATTTGAGTCTTCCATTTAAATTGATCATAAATGACTAAATATTTTCCCCAATTATTTAAAACTTTGATAGGCCAACAAGGATAAATTAAATATTAATATTTCCTTAAGATAAGTTCATTTTTTTTAATAGAAAATCGACTTTAAAACTAGAGTTTTTTCAAATAACCTCAAGTAAAAATGTGAGTTGGCAACTTTTTGGTTCCGTTGCCAACTATTGCAGGTTAGCACATAAGGATGACAATAAATCTGTTTCAGCTCATGCAGTTTCAGCAATTGCAACAAATTGTGCATTGAAATATTTCGGTGTAGGTAAAATTCAGTAAATTTGTTCCGCTAAATATATGACAGTGATCAAAATGAAATGTTCGGCTGCATGTAAGAAAAAGACTCAGAAATCACTTTAGCATTTAGTTCAAAAAAAAAAAATAATAATAATAATAAACAAAATAGGACGTTTGGCAATAAAAACAAAAAACCGTTCCAATTATACATTTGATTGTTTCCGTAGATCTAATACAGCAGTTTATATAGGGTGGCGCATAAGTAACGTTAATGGCGACTTTATTGAATGCGTTCTTGTGCATCATTTGGTTTTAACTCGTGAGCCAATTGCATCTTATGTGGGAAAAGATATAACACATGTAAAATTCTTAGCAAAGACCGCATAGACATCTCTAATTGCTGAAAACGTCGCCTGGTGGAAGTTTCGGTGTTTTCCTCGATACTTGCTTGCACTCGAGCAATGGTCACTTCATTTCGAACTGCACGAGGTCTTCCAGCACGCAGAAGATCACAGATAGCCCCTTGTTGCCCAAAACGCTGAACCAATCGGTAAATTGTTGGAGCGCTAGGAGCATTTTGAACTTGAATTGAATTGAATTTTGATATGATTTGAATAATCGAATGCTGAATTTCAAAGTAAAATTGAACAGCTTTGGTTCTTTGTTCTGTGCTGAGCCTTTCCATCATAAATTCCCCAAGCATTATTTAGTTAATTCTGTAAAGAGATGAAAAAAAGACTTACACAAAAAATGTTTTCACTGATCAAATCTTAACGTTCCTTATGCGCTACCCTGTATATAACAGACATTGTGATGGAAATAATTTTTTAGTCCTTGTTATGTATTTTTCCAATACTATTATCAAAAACTATTTTTCAATTTATGAATTACACTACTACAGATCGGAAGGAATATTGAAAAGATATTTTTTGAGTGTTTAAATTTGTCCCATGATAAATATTTAATTTGTGTTGCAACACGAAAGAAATCTTTATGCAAAATCTCCGACCATTCAATGTTACAGAAATTAATATAATGACCTCTGACATTTGTAAATATCATTCAATGAACTGCCAATTATTAACTATTTGACTGCTTGTAGACTTAGATGTACTCCTACAAAGTACGAAAAGTATAAAAAAAGCATAAAAAGGCTGTAAAAGGTTGTAGATTCAATATGAGCCTTTGATTTATTTGTGTTATATAAGTAACATCTATCCATCTATTTATCGCTTCCTATTTGGATATAGTAACTTTTGAAACTTAAGATTTTCTTCAAATGAACAAATCATATATACGAGTATTGTCTGATATTTTTAGTCAACAATCAAATAAAAGCTATTTCATGAATTTTGCTACTTTGAAAGTACCCAAATCTCCTGTTTATGAAGAAATTTGAAGGCGGGAAACTGCCTTAAGGAAACATGAATAAAAAAACCCTCAACTGACTGAGATCTGAAGATATTGCAAAATAAATGTGAATGCACATTTTAAAAACCCGTTTTTTTTTAAGAAATTCTTGCTCATTTTATTCTACGCTGCTCCAATGACCATCAAGTTATATACAAAAAATTATGGATACAGATTTAGATTTTTATAGCCTGAGGGGGCGCTTGCGTAGTATGAAATAACCCAAATATATAACAAGATTCGTCACCATGTCCCTTCTATCGTGTAGTTCGGTATGCAGTTAGGGTAGCGTAGTGGGTCTTGAGAGAGTACGATCCAGGTGCCCTAGCATTGGCTCAGCTCGGCTAGAACATTGAAGAGTAGAGAATATACGCAATAAGTTACAAAGATTAAAAAAGTTCGTAAAAAATAAGAAAACTGTTTAAAACTTTCTGCTAATAGTTTTTTTTTTAATTCTGTATAATTACAACATGGCAGCATACGAGTATTTTCATAAGCCGAAACCTCTCAAAAAATATTTAGATCGTTGAATATCAAAATTTAATTTTCTTTTTTTTTTTTGGGTTGTCTTATTCGTAGCAACAAAAATGCTAGTATTACTATATAGAGAGTGGTGCACCAATTGCGCTACAATAAGAAATTCAAATAATTTCCTTTTTCTAATCAATGTATAGGGAGACTTTTTAATCGTATTTTTTTTAATCGAATAAAACACTCAAATTTGTATCATGTATTAAAAATTTTATTGGAATCGATAAATTGGTCTTTGCCATTTAATTTTTAAAGATAATTTCATGTAAATGTTGGAAGGTCTAATTTTTCGTCACTTTTTCGACCGTTTCGGCCTGTATTCTCAGAATAACGATTGGTATATTATCCTGTAAGGCTTCAATAGTGTTCCGCTTGTCCACATAGACTAGCGACTTGACATAACCTCACAAGAAATAATCAAGAGGCGTTAAATCGCAAAATCTTTAGGGGCCAAATCCAGAGAGCTGCTCACCAAATTCATCGCTCAACATATCCATGTTGCACCGTCCTGATAAATCCACCTGTCAACTAAGTTCAACTCAGTCAATTGGGGCAAAAACATTTGTTCTGGTTGAGTAACACATGCCCAAATCGCTGAGAACGGCGACGGATTGACATTTCACGATCGTCATTAACACCGGCCGCTACGGCTGCAATATTTTCTTCGGTACGCACTCTACGCATGCGAGTCGATGGTTTTATGTCCAACAAAGTAAATTTGGTGCGAAATTTGGAGATAACAGCACAAATTGTTGATTCAGCAGGTCGATTATGACGACCATAAAATGGTAGTATCAAAGGATGCACATTTGCCACAGAGCACGAATTATGATAATAAATTTTAACGATTTGCAGTCGTTGCTTGTTTGTTAATCTTTCCATGATGAAATGGCAGAGTATACAGTGCACTTTTCACTTTGACAGATGAGGTTTGGACGCCATTACCAACCAGTTCTGCCAGCCTGAAAAACTTAAATCTTAAAAAAAATACCCTGTAGCTCCATTTTCATTCACGTATATGCGCCACCTGATCAGAGAATTATTCATTGCGGCCTGAAGGATTGAAGTCAGCATCGCTTCAATTATTGTTTTAATGAACTGCTTCAATTCATTCAAATTCCTTGATTTCGTTTTGTACACCACTTGCTTGACATAACCCCATAGAAAAAAATTCTGGTGTAGTGAGATCAAGTGACCTTGGTGGTCAGCGAAAAGTGGAGTTACTGGATATTAATTTGTTTGGGAAGTTTCGTTGAAGCTCCGCCATAACCGGTCAGTTTATCTGTGCTCCATCTTGCTGTAATCAAATACTGTTGAAATGGATACGTTTTCGGCGCATTTATGGACAAAAAAACTTCTTTAACGTCTTTAAATAACGGCGCTAATTGATAATTACTGTTACACCGTAGCGCGATTTGTGTGCCACCCTGTATTACTGCAATTTTTAAGCAATTTTTTTTATTATGTACCAAACAGTTTAGTGTTCATTTATTGGGTGAAATCAAAAATTTTCTACACAAATAATTTCACATTCAATCTGATTAGCTTCAGTTTTAACGACTTCAACTTGATATTAATTTTTGTAGCAGAAAATCGAATTACTTCGTGCTATTCAATAACCACGTCCAAACTACAGCTCTCTTTTGGAATTCTTACTTCCAGTATCTGTCAAATGCCGCTAAGCAAATACTACGAATTGTGAACTTGAGACACGATTGGATGTTAGTTCTAATCGTAAACTTGGATCTTTGCATATTAGTCCTAAACTAATCACAAGTCGACCCTAAAGACCAATCAAATTCAACACAATTCGTTCTCGCGTGAAACACTTGGAAGCAACAGGTTTACTGTTTCTTTAGAAATAAATGGGCTATTGTGCCATTTATCTGTAAAAATTTTCCGAAAAAATACGGAAAAATGACCGCTGAACACGTATTGCTCCCCACCATGGCAATGCATGTTTTTACGGTCACTTCGCCACCGAAATTCGTCCAACTGAACCAAACAAAAAAAGAGCATTCAAAAAATAGCATGGCAACCACGTCTTGGGGTCCAGGAAAGCTTCAAATTTGGATAGGAATCAATGAATTGAACGCAGTTTGGTCATGCCATAGATGCTGGTGTTTATGCAGACATTTCAGTGCTTCTGAAACAAAGCTCATAAAGTACGAGGGTGATCCTAAAACTAGCCGATCCAACAAAGAAGACGCAAAAAAGTTGGGAAACATTATCTTTATTTTTCAACACAATCTGCTCTCCAGCGATAGTCAAAAGCTTCTATAATCTGTTTATAATAAGAACTGTCAAACTCCTTAAAATTGCCATCAACCGCAGACTTAACCTCTTCATTGTTGGCAAATCTTTCACCACCGATCCATTTTTTCATTTGGGGGTACTAAACCTGGCGAATAAAGTTCGTGATGAAGCAATTCTAACATTAACTCATTCATTTTGGCCATCGCAATAGTGGATGTATTAACTGGAACATTGTCTTGATGAAATAACACTTTCTTTTTTGCCAAATGCGGCCTTTATTCCATAATTTCATCAACTAAACGCTGCAATTAATTAGCGTAATATTCGTAGTTAATAGTTTTTCCGTTCTGAAGATGATCAATAAAAATATTCCCATTGGCATTCCAAAACACAGACGCCATGACCTTGTCCGCGTATGGAACCGTTTTCGCCTTCTCTGGACATGATTCTCCCATTCCAGTCCACCGTTTTAACTGTTCCCTAGTCTTAGATATGAAGTGATGGACCCATGTCTCATCCATGGTTATAAATCGATGCAAAAATTTAACTTTATTGCGGCGAAACATCGCCAGACACTCTACTGAAACACCTCCAGCACGCTGTTTTTGCTCTATTGAAAGCAAGCGCGGCACCCATCTTACGCACAGCTTTCTCATCTTCAAATGCTCGGACAATAGGCGATGTATAGCACTTTTTGAAATGCCTATCATTTCAGCTAGCTCACACATCTTCAGTCGACGATGATTCAATACCATTTCGTGGATTTTCTTAACCGTGCCTGGCGTGGACACCTCAATTGGTCGATCACTACTGTGTTCGCCTGGGCAGCTCGTACGGCCTCGTTTAAATTCAGCTGTCCACTATTTTACAGTCGTAAACGAAGGAGCAGACTCTCCCAGAGTAGAATCTAGCTGGGCTTTAATACTGGTTGGATTGAGACCTTTCAAATGGAAAAAGTGAATTACATAATAGTGACCAATTTTTTCCATGTTTACAAATTCCTTCAGATCGTTTACTTTTTTTGATAGATTAAATAAAAATACTGAACAAGGTTGCGCTTTGAAACTTAAAACATATGTTTTATAAAGTTACTATTTTTCATTAAAATCATTTTTTTTTTCAAACTATTGGCACCATCTATACGTCAAGTCGGCTAGTTTTCGGACCGCTCCCTTAATGAGGTGCATTTATTATGGCGAATTTATTATAAATGAGATCCATTTCACTAGAAGGTATTTGAAAAGTTCAACATTCTTACAGTATTATCTTCACAAACGTAAAAGCTCTATGAAACCACTCCTGTTATTATTGTTTGCATTAAATGAATCGACTTAGAATCGAACATTTTTGAAGATAAATAAACGGTGATTCCCTGAGAGGTACTTTTTTCTTGTTTTTTGTTCTTTTTTTCGCCATACCGGCTCTTCTCTGCATTTTAATTACTTTCATTTAATCCCGCATATCAATTTTTAACGCCTTATGATATTTTTTTAAATTTATTTCAAATGCAT
>JAHXMU010036596.1:24237-34293 GCA_019455685.1 Philornis downsi
TCACTGAAATAATTCCAAAACAACCATAATAAATTTGTTATTTTTATTAACTTTTTCAGCTCATTCGGTTACCAAGTGAAACGCGTCCCCGTCCCCAACACAACAGAAAAAAAAAACCAAATTCATTCAATTTTATTTCTGCTATTTTCATATCCATCGAAAAGTCTAAGTCAATAACGTGGAAAAAATTAACCCCCGATATATGAGAAAAACAAAAAGTCCAAAATTGAAAATCATAAAATCTGTTTATTTAATCTGATTTAAATTTCACAGCATTTTATAAAATTGTGTCAAAATTAAATTTATTGAATAAAAATAAAATAACACAGGAAAAAAATCAAGTGAATCAACAAAAAGTGAAGTGAATTTATTACACACACACACACACCCATACACAAATACGTACACGTAGAAAAAAACCAACGAAATTTAAACAAATCAATTAGTAAAAAAATCACTCAATTTAAAGCAAAAGTAACAACAACCAAAAAAGTTGCAATTGAAAGTTAACGACAACGTTTACAGCTTAGTTGATCCAAACATTTCGTTAAACATTAAACCAAAAAAAAATAAAAATAAAAAATCAAAAAAAAATAAAAAAAACTACAAATTGAAAAAGTAAAAAGTGTTTCTTCTTCTTCTCGACAAGAGAGTGAAAAAAGTGTAATGAAATTAACATAAAAATTGTTTTAACCAAGTTAACAACAACAGCGACAATCACGGCAACAGCGGAAAAAAGTGTGTATTTGTTTATTGTATTAATATCATCTGGCGTTGTTGTAGTTGTTGTGTATGTGTGTTGAAAGATTTATAATAAATGTTGTTGTGCACCGTCGTCGAGCAGTAGTATCATTATTGAGAAAGTGTTAAATTACAGCCGGCTTTTGCGGTATTTGGAGGAAAAACATTTACTTTTTTTTCAAGCCGAAACGAGACAGACATCATCGAGATCTCCTACTGTACCGCCAGCACACCACCACCATTACCATCACCACTACAACAGCTTACAAGAGTGTCGTCGAGTATCTACGAGTATCTCATACAACATCTGCATCATATCATTGATAATTTCTGTTGCAAAGGTAATTATTATTTTATTATACTATATTACAGTAGTAATATTAAAGCATTATGCCCCCATAGAAATTATGAGCAGAGAGGGTGTTAAACCGATATTAACATTAAACTCAATTGAGAAATTAATGCCAAACACGAGAAGTGTGAATGCATAAAATAAACGGTTTTTAGAAAATAACAGAATTGTCTTCAATAGTTTGGGAAAGTTTATACAATTTTCAATTATTACAAATCTTGGTTTGAAAGAAACTTTAAACTATTCACTCATGATCCTCTGGACTATAGATGTGGAACATATTCATAAAATTAAAAAATCCTTCCGCACATCCAGGTCGCCCATAACCTCGACGACGAGCCAGAAGCTCCAAGAGCCATTTCTGAAACCGGCCATATAAAATACCTAGCATAACCCCCCACGCATTTTTAGGTTCACATCTTACATTCGATTGTTTCCAACTTATTTAGTAATCTTTAGATGTTCAGTAAAATTAGATACGTAAATAAAATTAGACCGCACTGATACGCCCCTCCCATATAAACTGATCGACGTAGCAAAAGCCAATAGCTCCTCTACAATTTTTAAGCGGAAGACTTCAATAAGTAATAATTTTGCTTCTTTTATTGTGAATTAAATGGGAGCGGTATTTGATTCACTGATCCACCGACTCAGAACGTCGTTGTGTAAAAGTATAATACCGGGTTATCCATTTTTCGGTTTCAAAAGTAAAGTTAAATAAAACACACATAAAGGCTATGATTTCAATAAAACTTTTGTTTCATTACAATGCTTAGACCTTGCCATTATATCCGAAATACATTGGCATTTAAATGACCGCCTCTGGATTGGCTGCAGCAATGGAAATTTTCAACTTTTCGCATATTTCGGGCGGTATCTCGGCGATAACTTGACGAATGTTGATTTGCAAATGCTCCAACGTTTTGCTCCGCGTAAAAACAGTCATTGACGTAGACCCACAAAAAAGAGTCTAGCGGCCTCAAATCGCATCATCTTAGTGGCCTATTGACGTCGCCAAAAAGTGGAATTACGCTTTCTGGAACTTCTCATGCAATTAAAGACAAAATCAGTCGTGTTGTGTGGCTCATGGAACCGTCTTGCTGAAATCACATTTCGTCCAGTTCATAAAAAAAAGTCGGTTGTCATGCGGTCATAGCGCTCTGAATTGAATTTCGAATTATCTGCCACACTTTGACTAACAGAAGCGATATTTTCGGCTATGTGTACGGGCCTGACCTTATCTGTAATGCTTCCAGTCTCTTCACACTTCTTTATAATCTTGCCAGGTCGATAATCACCCCGTAATGAACGAAAAATGCTCACATTTGAATCACCATTTTTTCATTAAGTTTTATTGACTATTGGCTACTGACTATTAGCTTTTGGCTAATAAATAAATATAGACTATTAATAATTGACTATTGACTATTGACTATTGACTATTGACTATTGACTATTGACCATTGACTATTGACTACTGACTACGGACTATTGACTATTGACTACTATCTATTGACTACTGGCTATTGGCTGTTGATTAATGGCTATTGACTATTGACTATTGACTGCTGACTATTGACTATTGATTATTGACTATTGACTACTGGCTATTGGCTGTTGATTAATGGCTATTGACTATTGACTATTTGAGTGTAGCTCTAAAAGTAAGAATTTTGGAACATTTCTCTTCGTCGCGCGGTGACAGAATTTACGTTCTTAATTTCATGGCATTAACTTCAACTATTTGTTCCAGTCGAGTGTGCCTCTTTAGTGCCCTTTTTAACTGTTAGATCCTCTGAACGTGAGGGTTTCGGAAAATACCTTTTAAAAGCTTGTGCACATTAGATTTGCTCAGCCATTTGCACTAGATTTGCTCCCTAAATTTTTACAAATCCATTCCTATTGCTTTTGTAAAGTAATAGGGGAACTTACACACCCAATTTCATGAATGTAGTTTCGCATGGTAACAATTTTATTACATTTTTGTTGCTCTTGTACCCCTAAAAGTACGACTATTGGAAATTCCCTTTTTAAAGACGGCCCTACTACAAAAATAGGGTATACAATAGTACCCCGGCGCAATTTCATAATTTTAGTTTCGGCCATTTATTATTAGCGATGGTACTCTAGTTTTGCCCTTTTCTACCCTTATTTGTACCTAAAAGTAAGAATTTTGACAAAGACAAAGTAGACAAAGTTATTAAAGAGGCAAATATTTTAACATACTTCGACATAGAAACTTTCCTATATTGAAAATATTATTATGTTAAAGATAAGCTTTTCTTCAAAGAAAGGTAATTTTGTACTTCACAGGATCTCCACCTCCAACCGATGACAGTTGCTAACTATCTACATCATGAAATCCCATTAAGCCATAAAACCTTGATGTTAATCTCTTAAGGCATTAAAAAAGGAACATTTTAACACATTTCACTGGAATTTATTGCAAATATTATTTTTTTATACCCAGCTATTTCATAATTGTTCTCTTGTTATCTACGTTTATAATTGTTAACACTTCTGGGCCTTGGCGCCATTTAGGTTTGAACTTGTGATAGGAAGAGTGCTAATTTATTTTGATTATTATTGAGTATCGACACGCCGTTCTTGTTAATATTCTTTGCAAATTAAATGTGTAAGAAGAGAAATATACAGGCGTTCAAACCAGAGAAAAACAATTTATATAATATTTTAAAAACAGCAAAAAACAGTAACGAACATACTATGTGCTGGCCAAAGAGAGTGTATAAATATGGGTTTGGTTGTTAACAACTAGAGTTTCAATCATAAGCGTAACTATGATTGAAATCCTCTTCACACTTCTTTTGAGCCTCGTTAAAGTTTTATAGATGGGCGTCAACCACGCTTGCAAAGCAAAAACAGAATTTACAGTGTTGCGGTCAGTGATTTTATGTTGATGTTGAAATATTATTAATAGATTTTTTTTAATTATTAGAACTGTTTTTTTTGTCTATGGGCTTGCGGAAGGTTGAGATGATACATGTATGTTTTTAGTAGAGTTCATTAGCTTTTAACATAATATAAAAACAATACGACGCATTTCAATGGCAGTCATTGTCAAGGGAAAGGTGAATAAATATTTGTGTTAAGGAACCATCACAATTCCGATATACATATAATACCATACCGTATTGTTACCAACAAGATCTGAATGTTAGATAAAACTCTGATCAAATAAAATATAAGACATAACATTGAGTTGCAGGGGAATGCGAATGGTTTATAGCAGTGAACGACCGAATCTCTGGCAACGGCCGTAATAATAATGGGTAATTAAAAATTAATATAACTCGTAATTTCTCCAGCCGGAAGATATTGAGGTGTGTACAGAAATAAAGCGCGAGTATAACTGCTGTTCCCACAGCCAAATAAAAAAGTGAGAATCATACAAATTGTGTTGAGTCACGAAAAAAAGGATATTTAATTTTCTACCAAAGACTGAAGAAAATTGTTCCATACATATTTTTTTTTAAATTTCTTTGAAAAGTTTCACACAACCTAATAAACTTTGGTTAAAACAATGATGTACACGTTTATCATACAACTTCTTAATTTCATTTTTTAAAAACTTATGAAAATCTCTATAATTTTTCTTATATTTCAACAACATAACAAGATTTGCTTAAAAACGCTTCAACATTGAGCGTCCAATAACCAAAATTTTTCAAAATCTACATTTCGGAGTGTCGAATCAAGTTGAAAACAATCACATTTCGATGTTCTGAGTTACAAGAAATCAATGAAAAGGATTTTTCACAATGGAAAAAGATCCAGGAACCATTCTAAAATTAAGATTTTAGAGGATTTCAGAGGATTTTTCTAATAAAAACTACAAAAACAACATCCAGAGCAAATGCCAGAAGTTTAACAAGCATGAATTTCTTGTATAAAGCGGGGTTTGCCTCTAAACTTCGACTTCAAATCCGACAAGTATTTCACTACTGAACTAATTCTCTTTTGCGATTCATAGTGCTGCGGATGACATACAGGGTCAGTGTCAGGTAAAGGGGCGTGCCAAAAATGCTATCCTTGTCTTCCCGAAAAAAGTTTTATGTTGAAATAATATTCGAAAGCAATGTTTATAAATGCGGCGATACTTTACATATGTATAGAAATTGCAGTGTTTCCTTTTTTTCTCTAGTTTTTTTTTTTTTTTTTTTTTTTTTTTTTTTTTTTGTTTAATTTCTGATTTTTGAGGGCCACAGTTCTCTAGACCACGTACCGAATTATTGTCATATATATGTGGATATGTCAAAAACCCTCTCTTTTCATGTATAAAATAACCAATCAGCCCACAATTAGGGCGTTCCCCTAGAAAAGTGTATGGCTTGAGACAGGCAAGGTTAGGTCAGTGTGGCAGCCTGAAAAGACAGACTCACTTAGACTGTATAATCCATTGTGATACCACGGAAACTAGAGGTATGGATGTCCCTAGTTTCTCCCGTTGAACCATCCTGAGCACCCCAAGAAGCTCTTAAGTCGGACATTATCTACTCGTATATCGTCCGGGTCTCCTAGGTTGGATGGATGGGTTACTCCTCTTCTTCATCCCCACAGCTCCTGCAGAAGTCACTAGTCGCAACCTTCAGTCTCACTGCATGTCTCCCAATCAAACAGTGTCCTGTCATGACGGATACAAGTAATGGGATGTCGGATCCTGATAGCGACAGCCGTGTGTGTGTGAACGCTTCAGATCTAGGGGAGGCCACATCTGTCTAGATTGATTACAGCCTCGGGTAGACCGCCACCTACTATTTGCTGCTAAATATGCTTTATCTCGCAGTAGGAGCTTGCAAGTGGCTAGAGGCATGCCCTAGGACTCCAACTTGTCTGGACTTGGGATGGTTGTCTTCAGAATTTATCAACTACATGTTGGCTGTTAATGTTGCTGTATTAAGAAACTCAAATAATTTAGTTTTTAATTAATTTATATATTCATAAAGTATAATTTTATAAAGGCTTTTTAATTACTTTTAAGAATTGTCGAATTTAAATTACCTCCAAAGTCGATGATGCATAAGCAATATAGTTATTCGTTACTGGCAAAAGGGTTGCAGCAGGAATTGCCTCTGTTATCATTAGAATGCAATGCTTTAAATCAGCCAAATTCGTTGATTTCATTTTGTAAACTTCCTGTTTAGGATAGTCCCACAAGAAGAAAAGAGCAGGCACAATAAGGCAAAAGACTTTGGAGTTCAACAGAATGTGGAGATTTTTAAAATCAGTTTATTGACGGAAATTTTATTACAATTTTGCAATAGAAGCTCTAGACATGTGACAAGCTGCATAATCCTGTTGAAACCCAAAACTCTTTCATTATTTTTAAACAACATCTTGGTAAGAACATTCATCAGACAACCTATACGAGCAGACAGGCAGGCGATCAGAATTACTCATAAGAACAAAGGTTTCCTCAACAGTTTGCCAGCGTACATATCTGTCATCAGAGAAGTTCAGAAGACTCTGAAAATCCATACACATACAGTGGGTTACAGCTTATTTTATGCAGTGCATATAGGTATATTAAGCTTTGTGGCTCTATAACTTCGAAATTAATAGGGAATTTGAAAAAAAAAATGTGGATGCCATTTGAAGAAAAAATACAAAGTTAAAAAGAAACTAGATTTATTGGTAATGTTCATTATTTTAATGCTAAGAAATTAAAAAATATAAAAATAATACAAATATATATGTCACAGCTTTTTTTATGCAGATATTTTTACATTTAGAAATATGCAAATTTTGTTCGTTTTAATACTTGTTATGTGATCTTTTCTGGTCTATAACAGTTTTAAGACGGCTTTTTTTGTAATACAGTTGAACTTCTTTAACTCAAATCACCATTATCCTCAAATAAAATTCGACTTATGGAGAATTCGAGCAAATTTCGAGTTATGGAATTGCATACATATACTGTACATTTGTTAATTTTTAGTCTTAAGAAAACACACGCCCTGCATTAAAATTCAATCAGTTTTATTTTAGACATACATACATACATACACAGATATATTTATTTAAAATATGTTGTTATTTTTTGCTGAATGGGTTCTTTTTTGTCGTGAGTATGTAGTAACTCTATTTTATTTAGCGCTTTATAGTGCTCATCGTTTGTATTTTCATTTGTTTGTAAATACAAGTATAAATTGTTTAAGGAATCCTCCACAGTTTTTCTGGATGGTTTTCTAATAACTTCTTCCACTGAACCCTCCTCATCACTATCTGATAAGCTTTCAGTATGAGTTATTAAATGGTTAGAGCACTGTTGGACTAAGTATATCGTCATCTGTAGGATAACTTGATATAACAACATTATCATCAACTTCAATGTAATCGAGAAGAGTCCCATTGGAAGTTATATGATTCAAACTTAGCCAGGCCTCATAGTTCGCTTCCACAAAGTTGAGATCTTCATTTGGATTGCTTAAGAACATTAAAGGTATGTCATCCTCTTCGAGAAAAATTCGACATACAGAAGCTTGTTCCATTTTTATTTAAGTTGTGGAGAAATTCAAGTTATGGAAGTTCGAGTTATGGAAGCAAAACTAAAGGGAATTCACCACATAAGCGCTCTTGACACTAGATTTGCTTCAACTTAAAGAAGATTTTAACTAATAGAAGTTCGAGTTATAGAAGTTCAACTGTATCTAGTAATATTATACCCCATTCTAATTCAGATCATTATTGTTGGATATCTTATGGTTTTTGATATTTTCCTCCAATATGGCCCATAAATTTTCAATGACATTCAAGTCTGGTGATTGTGCTGGTAGTGTCATCAAATTTGGCAGTTGTGTGTGCACCACACCTGAACAAATCCAGATTATCCAGTTATCCTGGTAAAATCGAAAATCAGACTTTATGCCTAAATCTACTGCGCTTTAGAGCAGGTTATCCTTTAAAATTTGAAGATATTTATGTATGATTTATTTATGTCCACTGTAGATTCGATAAATGCTAATTTTTCAGTACCAGCAGCAGACCCATACTATAACGTTGCCACTACTGTGCTTCACATTCACCTTTAAATGTCCTTTATTGAGCTCCGTATTTGCCTTTCGTTATACGTAGTATTATAAAAATTTATTTGTGTCTGATGGCCAAATAAATTTTTATAATATTTTTATTTATTGTTTTATATTCGCTGAATATAAGACAATATTTCTGCAGTCTTCTTTCTTTAAAACTTCTTTCTATAACTTTTAGAGCCTAACAATTTTATGTATGCACTGCATAAAACAAGAGGTGGCCCACAGTATGAAGTTCCTAATACTCATAAGAAATTATACATGGGCATTTCCAGCGTAGCGATGATTTTATTTATCAAATATCTCTAAATGCACCAAAATTAGTAACATTTGTGCCTTGATAATTCATGTATAGGGCTGTTCATTTAGTGATTTCAAAACCGTCGGTCTGGCAAGGCTATCAGATGTTAAATAGC
This sequence comes from Philornis downsi, assembly GCA_019455685.1. Lineage (NCBI taxonomy): Eukaryota > Metazoa > Arthropoda > Insecta > Diptera > Muscidae > Philornis > Philornis downsi. Next base: position 32,796 of record JAHXMU010036596.1, read on the forward strand.
TGTCATCGAAAGTGTCATTTATTGGGTGATAGATTTGGCATTTACGAATAACGCGTAAAAATAGTTACAATTTATTACAAAAGTGGCGATTCAAATGTCACTTGGTCACTTTTACTTTTCGTGCATTACGGGGTGATTACGGTCGTCATAACCGACCTACTGTTTAAGGAATTGCCAGGATTGGAAGAGACTAAAGCGTTACAGATGTGGTCAGGCCTGTCCATCATCGCAATGTACGCACTGCCAAAAATATTGCCTCTGTTAGTGAAAGTATGGCGTACAAACCGAATTTCAATTCAGAGAGCTATGGCCCTATGAAAAGTCGAAAACTACATGAAAAGGATCCACTGCCGCAACTAATCTAGAGGCGGTCATTTAAATGACATTGTATTTCGGACATAATGTCAAGGTCCAAGCATTATAATAAAATTAAAGTTTCATCGAAATTATAGCTTTATGTGTGTTTTATCTAACTTTACTATTGAAACTGAAGAATTGATAATCTGGTATATCTAACATTAATTATAAGACTACATTCAGAAGCAATGAAGTAGATGAAAGAAAATGCATTCCAGACGTGACAAAATCCGCGTCGACTTTTGAGGCGGATATAAAAAAATCATAAAAATAGATTTGATTTGTATGAAAAAATTTATGTTTTTGGGTCATACAAAGAAAAAATAAAATCATTTTAATAATAAACTAATTCCAAATTGAAAATACTTTAGTTGGTTAGTAAACTTAATGCTGTGGACGTGACATTTCCAAGAAGAAAGAAGAACATTTGACGAGAAAAAAGAAGAATAGAAAGAAATATTTTTTTCTTTTTTTCTTTTCTGAATAATTATCATCTTAGCGAGGTAACCCTCATTATGAAAAAACTTTAATTCTATGTGTGTTGAAATCCAAATTTAAGATAGATATAAAAAAAAATCATAAAAATAGATTTAATTTGTTATCCAAAAATTTATTTCATTTCATTTTGATAATAAATTAATTTCAAATTGAAAATATTTTAGATATTTTAGTAAACTTGATATTGTGGACAAATGAACGTGACATTTCCAAGAGGAAAGAAAAAAATTTGATAAGAAAAAGAAGAACAAAAAGAAATATTTTTCTTTTTTTTTTAATTATTATCATCCAAAAATAACAACAAAAACAAACAAACAAAAATAACAAACAAAAATTTCAATTCTATATGTGTTAAAAATCGAATTTTGAGACAGATATAAGAAAATCAATCAAAATAGATTTAATTTCTTAGGAAAAGAAATTATATTTTTGAGTCATATAAAGAAAAACCAAAATCATTTTGATAATAAACTAATTCGAAGTTAAAAATACTTTAGATGTTTTAGTAAACTTGATATTGTGGACAAATGAACGTGACATTTCCACGAAGAGAGAAGAAAATTTGATGAGAAAAAAGAAGAATAAAGAGAAATATTTTTATTTATTTATTTATTTTTTATTTTTTATTTTTTATTTTTTTTTT
>JAHXMU010036597.1:0-12713 GCA_019455685.1 Philornis downsi
AAAAAAAAGGTTTATTCATTTTTAGGTTTCAAAAGTTAAATAAAACATACATAAAGCTATAAGATTCGAAGAAACTTTTATTCTATTTTAATACTTGGACTTTGCTATTATGTACAAAATACAATGTCATTTAAATCACCGCCTTTGGATTGACTGCTGCAGCGGATCCTTTTGAGGCAGTTTCAAAAAACAAAAACAAAAAACGGCCCAATGACACCTCCAAACCGTAATGCGCACCAAATAATCGCTTTTGCCGGACGCAATGGCTTTTCAACAATCACTTCTGGGTCCTTCGAACCCCATATGCAAAAATTTTGCTTGTTGACATAACAACCGAGTGAGAAATGAGCTTCATAGCTGAAAAAAATTTTGTTCATCACTTTTGTGGTAAGTTTTAACTATTTTTACACGTTCTTCGGTCGTAAATGGCAAACCTTTCATTAAATTAATAACACTTCAAATGCTAGGTATTTAACAGCTGACAGCCTTGCCAAACCGGCGGTTTTGAAAACACTAAATGGGTAACTTTTTATGAATTAAAAAAATTTAGTTTTAACTATTTGTACGCGTTCTTCGGTCATAAATGACAAACCTTTCACTAAATAAATAACATTTCAAATGCTAGATATTTCACAGTTGACAGCTTTGCCAGACCGCCGGTTTTGAAACCACAAAATAGGTAACTTTTTATGAATTTAAAAAAATTAGTTTTAACTATTTGTACGCGTTCTTCGGTCGTAAATGACAAACCTTTCACTAAATAACACTTCAAATGCTAGGTATTTTACAGCTGCCACCTTGCCATACCGCCGGTTTTGAAACCACTAAACGGGTAACTTTTTAGGAATTAAAAAAATATATATTTATGCAGCAGACACCCTGTATAAATTCTTGCGAAAATGCAGAAATTAAAAGGAACTTCAATTAGTTACGAGTAAGTGGCACTACTGAGTCACACCTGTAGAATGCCCATCTACTACAATTCATTCCAGTACACAGATAAACATTTAACGAATATGCTGTCATACTGTCATAACCGCAAGATTGTATGACAAAACATAATAAATTTAAAAAGGTTTTTTTGTTGTTTATTTTCAATCTTCTTCCCAAAGAAATGCCAAAGAAATAATAATAAAGTTTGGACACAAAACAAAAGTTGAAAAAAAGAAAATAGTCAAAAGCAGAAAAAGAAAGAAAAAGAAAATAAAAAAAATTCATTCATAATAACAATTATTACCAAAATTGTTAATTAAAAGCGTAAAGTTAAAAAATAAAACTAACAATTTAGCTAAGAGTTAGGTAAGGTTTAAGACATAAAAATCCAAAACTGCATGCAGCCCAAGATGGGACGAAGAGCAGTGCATAAGCAGTCGTTGTAATTAATAGTAATGCTATCAAGTATAACCATCCATGGACTTGCCGCCTGTCATGTCTGTGGATTTATTCGTATGTGTAGATTGTTATATACAAATGTACATAATAATAATAAATAATAACATGTATATGTAGATGCATACAACATGCATACATGCACATACACAATTACATGCTCATACTTGCCACTCTGCAATTAGACAAACAATCGGCCAAGCCAAGTTGGAAATGTGAATGAAAAGTTTGTAATGAAAAGCGTTTTCATTATATTCAATTTTGCACATTCGTATTTTTTTTTTCTTTTTGTAGTTATTCATGACTGTCGGTACTTGACTTGTGAAGGCTTAAAGTTTGCCTTTACAGTTAATAACAATTAAATTTGCATTAGTATTTTCCTTTGTGGATTATGAAATTCAATAATTTTCTAAACACTTGCGTGTACATCTCATGGCGTGATGAAACAAGCCAATATAAATTATTCTTATTGAAATCATACACTGTAATTAACACATCAAGTTTCAAGATTTTAAACTTCAAAGAGAAAAAAATTCAGCTAAAATAGAAGTTTTAAAGTTTTCATTGAACGGAAATTCTATATTGTTAAGTTATAATAAGGTGTTTGAAAAATAAGAAAATTAAAATCAATATTCTATAGGTAATCTTTATATCTTCATGCGAAGGAATGAAATTATATTATACATAATTTTTTTTATTTACATAGTCCTGCCATATGTTCTGTTACAAATATAAAACGCAATAAAAAAAACCAATATTCATATTGTATTCAAAATTATTTCATTTATTAGAAGACAATATTGGTTATTAAAAAAAATTGTATTCACTCGAAATGGCCGCCTTTTGCTTTAACACAAGCTTTCAAACGGTGTGGCCATTGGGCTATAGCCGCACGTACGATTTCCATGGAGATCGAGGACGCTGCTCTGGTTAATGCTGTTTTAAGGCTTCCCAAATTTCTGTGCGGAGTCTTGCATGCCATATTCTCCAATTCTGATCACAAAGCATAATCCAGTGGATTGAGATCTGGACTCCCTGATGGACAATCTTCTGCTGCTATAAAGCCAGGAATATTGACTCTGAGCCACTCCTGCGTGGTTTTAGCTTTGTGCGCAGGAGCAGAGTCCTGTTGGAAGATCCATCTACGTCCATTGAAAAGGGTATTGGTCAAACCCTTCACAACACCTTCTAACACATCTTTTTGGTAAACCTTTGCACCAGTTTTTACGCCCTTTTCACAGAAATGGAGGGATGTGACACCATGGTGGGAGACTCCCCACCAAACCATGACGGAAGAGGGATGATGGCCACGTTGAACCCTTGGAACCACTTTTTTCGCTTCCTTAGATGAAGTGGCATAAATCTTGTCATTTTGTTTGTTGAAAACTTCTTCCACGGTAAAAATTTTCTCATCCGTAAACAGAATGTTTTCATGGCCATTGTCCGCGTGCCACTGCAAAAGTCGCTTGCATCTTTCCAGCCTATTTTTTTTTTAGATGAGGAGTTAGAAGATGCGCCGTGGACCGACGATAGGCTTTCATATGCAGATCATCCCGAATCAGCCTAGACATGGATCTGGTTGATATATCCAATTCCTTGGACATGATTTTCTGCTTTCTAAGGGGATTTCTCCGAATTCTTTCACGCACTGCCTTTACTACCGCACTCGTACGGACAACGCGCGGGCGACCACTTTTTGGCCTGTCTTCTACTCCAGACAATTCGCCGAAGCGAGCAATAGCACGATAAACGAACATTCTTGATATTCCAAGTGATTTTAGCAACTCGAAAATTTGGCCAGCACTCTTTCCGCACTTATGCAACGCTATTACGCCGACTCGATTCTCTTTAACGCCCCCACTCTATGTTAATAGATTGCAAACTGATACCAAACGGACTAGTATTCTTCACTAATCAGTGCATGTGTTCTGAAAAAAAGTTAACGGTTCTATTCCCGCAAGAAGTTTTGAACGATAAGCGCTGGAAATTGTGTAACAGAACATATGGCAGGACTAGATAAATGTAATGTTTTTTATTTGCAATCTGTTATTTTAACATTAAGCAGAAATTCTATGAAGTAAAAACAATAATACACATCTGCGTTCCTATCTAAACAACTATACTTACGAGGTGTGATCAAAAAATAACCGTCATTTTCAATTTTTTCCAAAAAGTATTTATTTATTAATCAATTTCTAGTTTATTTCGCTTAAGGTAGTCCCCCTCAGATATAATACACTTGTGCCAGCGTTTCTTCTAATCCTCGAAATACTTCTAAAACGCGCTTTTTGGTATCGCCAACAGCTCCTGTTTCGATCTTTCTTTTATCTCCTCAATCGTAGCAAAACGCTTTCCTTTTATCGGTGCCTTTAGTTTTGGGAGGAGGCCAAGTCCGGGGGCCAAGTCCGATAAATACGGTGCTTGAGGCATGCTTGCGGTTTTGTTTTTGGCCAAAAACTCACGCACAAGGATCGATGTGTGAGCTGGTGCGTTATCATGGTGCAAAATCCATGATTGGTTTTTCCACAATTCTGTGTGTTTCTGACGAATTTCTTCGCGCAAACGGCGCATAACTTCAAGGTAGTATTCCTTATTGACCGTACGACCTTGTGGCAAGAATTCATGATGCACCACGCCATTGCAATCGAAGAAAACAGTGAGCAAAATCTTCACATTTGACCGAACTTGACGTGCTTTTTTCGGTCTTTGCTCTTCTGGACGCTTCCATTGGGATGATTGGGCTTTAGTTTCAATGTCATAGCCATACACCCATGATTCGTCACCAGTTATGACCTTTTTGAGGAAATCTGGATCGTCGTTGACGACGTTCACCAGCTTCTGAGCGATGTCAGTGCGACGTTGTTTTTGCTCAAAATTTAGCAATTTTGGAAAAATCTTCGCTGCCGCACGTTTCATGCCAAAAACATCCATAAAAATTGCTTGGCATGAGCCGAACGATATGCCAACACCATCAGCAACCTCTCTAATAATGAATCGACGATTATCCGAAATTATTTTCTTCACTGCTTCAATGTTTTCATCGGTTGTTGACGTGCTCGGGCGACCAGGACGAGCATCGTCATTGACATCTTCTCTGCCTTCCTTAAACCGGTTATACCACAACTGAAGTTGTGTTCTGTTCATAGTAGACTCGCCAAACGCCACAGTCAACATTTCGAAACACGACTAACCTTTTTATCTGTCAAACACAAACTGACAATCCAAAATGGCTGATATTTTCAACATATATAACAGACATGTGCACCAACATAATGCGAAAATCGAACATACGTAACTCACGAAATTTGAAAAAAACTTTTTTTTTATCACACCTCGTATATGAAATAACACATATATTTTATGTTTCATTTACATTTTAATGTTTCATTTCTTTAAGTTTTTACATTATTACATTACAAAACATTAATACATTAGAATGTACTGCCTGAGCGGCAAGTCCATCATTCAACTTAGGGTTATAGCTAACGGATTGTCATGGTTAATAAGCCTATTCCAAAACTAGTCGAAAAGTAACCAGTCAAAAGTAAATGATCTCAGTGAATTTGTAAACATGGAAAAAATTGGTCACCGTTATGTAATTCAATATTTTCATTTGAAAGGTCCCAATCAAATCAATATTAAAGCCGAGCTATATTCTGCTCTGGGGGAGTTTGCTCCTTCGTTTACAACTGCAGAATAGTGGCTAGCAGAGTTTAAACGAGGTCGTACGAGCTGCCAAGACCGTAGTGGTGTCCACGCCAGACACTGTTAAGAAAATTCACAAAATGGTACTGGATTATCGTCGGCTGAAAGTGAGCGAGTTAGCTAAAACGATAGGTATTTCAAAAAGTGCTATACGTCGTACATGGCCCGAAGATTTGAAGATGAGAAAGCTGTGCGCAAGATGGCTGCCGCGCTTGCCTTCAATAGAACCAAAACAGCGTCGTGAAAATGTTTCCGTAGAGTGTTTCGCGGTATTTCACCGCAGTAAAGCCCAATTTTTGCGTCAATTTATAATCATGGATGAGACGTAGGTCTACTACTTCGCACCCGAGACAAAAGAACAACCAAATTAGTGGATTAGAATGGGAGAATCGTGTCCAAAAAAGGTGACAACGGTTCTATCTGCAGGCAAAGTCATGGCGTCTATTTTTTTTTTTTGGGATGCACATGGGATTATTTTCATTGATTATCTTCAGAAAGGCGAACATTATGCAAATTTATTACAGCGTTTAGGTGGTGAAATTATGGAAAAAGTTCCGCATTTGACGAAAAAGGAAGTGTTGTTTCATCAAGACAATACTCCGGTTCACACATACACTATTGCGATGGCCAAAATTAATAAATTAAAGTTCGAATTGCTTCACAACGCTCCCCAATCAGCAGATTTACTTCCCTTGAATTATTTTCTACTTCCAAACTTGAAAAAAGGCTCAGTGGTAAAAGATTTGCAAACAACGAAGAGATGGAGTTTGCGGTTGATGGCTAGTTTAAGGAGTTTTGACAATTCTTACTGCTGGAAAAACTGTATCGAGCTAAAAAGAGATTGCGTTGAAAAATAAAGAAATTTTTTCCCAACTTTTTTGTGTCTTCTATGTCAGACTGGGTTGATGTTGATATGAAATAAAACATACTATGTGTGAGGTATTGACGAAATGCTAATTTTATTTGAAAGATCTGACATATATGGCATATATAAATTATTTAATGAACTTTTATAAACAGTTATAAACGCCGAACGGAACCCCTGAATATTGAAATTATATTAGAAAATCTATTTTCTACAAGACAATTTGTTTGCGTATTAGATTTTCCAGAGCCACGGTGTTAACGGCAAATTTGCGTATTGCCTCGGACAACTTATCATTAGTCATGGCATCTTCATTCAAAATCCATCTAAAGGTGGGCTCGTCAATTTGGATTTTTGTGAAGTCTGCGTCAGCTGCCTTGTCTGAATTCAATCCTTCAAATAACTGCCGGAACTTTGCATGGTGGCACGGTGGATTCAAGAAATTCAATTTTCAATAACTCTGCCACATGGATCCGGCTGGATTTGACTGATGTCCTGGATCGTACATCAGATAATTACGGTTTATTGACATAGACCTACCACGCGTTATCATTGGTCTGCAGCGCTCGCCATTGATTGCGAAGACCTCATCAAGAACATTTTCGAAGGAGTAAGGACTACGATGCCGCCTGCCAAAAATTCGCACCAAACAGTAACTTTTTGTGGATGTATTGCCAACTGGTAAACGTCGTGTGTGTTGGTGTCGTTCAAGGTACGGCATTTTTATATGTTGACATAGCCTGTCATTCATCCAAAAATACGCCTCGTCGCTAAAGATGATTTTTCGGGCAAAATTAAGGTCTTCTTCCAAGCACACCGAGACGTAGTCAGTAAGCAAACGGAGATGTCTATAATCATTATGTGCATAGGTTCAAGTCCGGCCGCAAAATACGTCTATGAAAGTCTCAGTTCTTGTGCGCAGGAGGGCGAAGAATCAACAGCCTGTGGTTCTCCTACTTGTTTTCGCTGACAAAGGTGATATTCCCGAACGATGTAGCGTTAAGATGTTAGCTGATTATTTATCGATCTGATTGTCTTGAATTGGGCCACAAAAGGTTGGAGAGTCGACTATGAAGTACCACCGCGCTAACAAACGCTATTGCGTTTGCGCCAACGGACACTTATTTCGAAAGTAAAGTTTTATCATTTGCGCCTGTCGCTCAATCGTGCAATCTGACTTGATGATTTGCCATCAAAAACGAAAAACAAATTCCATTACATCTCATGAATGACACGTGGGAGAGCTTCTCACATTCAGTCAGCTTGCACGCATTCTATTTTTAAATTCTAATTCTATTTTTAAATTCTGGGGAAGTTTACTCCTTCGTTTTCACCTGCAAAATAATGGGTAGCAGAGTTTAAACGAGGCCGTACTAGCTACCCGACCATTTGACGTGTCCACACCAGACACATGATGATTTGCCATCAAAAACGAAAAACACATTCCCCTGCATCTCATGAATGACACGTGGGAGAGCTTCTCACACTCAGTAAGCTTACACGTATTCTATTTTTAGATTCTAGTCTGGGGAAGTTTATTCCTTCGTTTACATCTGCAAAATAGTGGGTAGAAGAGTTTAAACAAGGCCGTACAAGCTACCCAGCTACCCAACCATTTGAGGTGTCCACACTACACACATTATGATTTCCCATCAAAAACGAAAACCAAATTCTCCTTACATTTCATAAATGACACATGGGAGAGCGTCTCACATTCATTAACCTTACACGCATTCTATTTTTAGACTCACTTAAACGGGATCTACAGTTTAAAGACGATTTCGAACGTCACAGTGTGAGAAGCATTTAAAAGATGTATCGATTATTCGTCTACTTGAAATGTTCGCCAGAAACATCGAGGTAACCGCTGCTCAAATAATGATAAGTGGCTGTATGGTGGGTTAAAACCCGCAATCATGCGAACGGTACTCGCGTATACTAATCAAGTCGCCACGTTGGGTGAAGTTTATAGTAAACATTGGAATATAAAAAATAGGGCTATTATAGTGCTATAGCAATAGGGAAGATGTTAACCAGCACATAAATTTCTTCCGGGAGACCTCATTTACATATAAATGTATCACCAATTCCCCGCACTACCATTGGTCACGATGATTTGATATCAATGACCGAATAATAAGCAACAAAAGTGGCAAAATAACATGACCAGCATAGAGTGTAAACATCGAAAATCGCCTCATTTGGAAAACCGAATAAAACTCATTACATTTGGAAGAAGTTAATATGATTTTTTATTCCTAAAATTTGTAATTTTTTATTTTTTTAATTTAAAAAGATGCAAAAAATGCCCTGAATTGTAACATCCTTCCCAAAACCTAAATGCTGAAGTCTTTACGAAAGGAATCAAGCAGCATAGTTGCTTTTTATTATAGTATGAAATTGAAATATGTGGACTTTGGCAAAATCGGTATTAAAAGGAGGTATGGATTCGGGCGAAATAACAGCATCAGTTGAGAGCCGATAAATGTTCGGTGGCAGCTGTGTTTCTGCGGCTAAACAGAAATTCAAATAACCACTCTTTTGCCTTTGATATTGTATGAACAAAGTCTTTCATGTAATTTTCACGTATTGGATTACGATGTTTTTGCACTTTTTTTGAAACGATGTTATTTGCTTTTAACGGATATTAAATGCAAATACAATAACGTAAAATAAAAAATAAAATAATCTGCCAAATATGGCAGTATTTTATTTTTAAATATAGACAGCTTATACAAAATGTGTGTTATACGAGTACACCCTATTATTACAATAGCAAAGTGAAAGACGCACCCGTTCTGCCTCCTCACAGCTCTGAATGTAACACCATTTAAGGAAGCTTCCACTTCAATGATTTCAAGGAAATCACAAACTTCCATTAAACACACCCTCTCACGTATCAATTTAAAACATTATATCACTTTCATCTGAAAACTTAACAATTATTGGCAATTAAACAATTACAAACTCTGTATGTATCGGTAATTAAACAATTACATTTGGCAAATAACTTACAACCAAACAAAAACTTTTATAAAATGTTCGACTCTTGATTTTTTAATTTTAGATAAACAAAAAAATAAAATAAAAACATTAAATAAAAATTTTCACTTGTTGCACGATTTTATAATTGCACAAAATTAATTAGCTTAGTTTAGCAAAATCCACAGCAAGTAAACATCAGTTTTTGTAAAACGGCCAACAACAGAAGTAAAATCGACTAAAGCTCAGCGAATCACACCAAATAAGCACTTTGTATACTTATAGAGGCAAAACTACACGAGGGATAGATTATGTTATCAACGAGAGTGGTCGCAAAACTAGCCGACTTGACGTGTATTATTTTAGCATAAAGTGGCAACCTTATAAAAAATATGTATGTTTTAAGTTTCAAGCCGCCACGTTGTTTAGTATTTTTATGTAAGCTTTCATAAGTAAACGATCTCAGTGAATTTGTAAACGCGAAACAAATTGGTCACCGGTATGTAATTCAATATCCAATAGAAAGGTCTCCGCCCAACCAATATTAAAGTCGGGCTAGACTGTACTCTGGGGGAGTCTGCTCCTTCGTTTATGACCGTAAAATCGGGGGTAACAGAGTTTAAATGACATCGTACGAGCAGGCAAGACGAACATCGTAGTGATCGACCAGACACATTTAACCAGAAATATTTAGGAAAATCCACAAAATGATATCGGATGATCATCGGCTGAAGGTACGTGAGCTAGCTGCAATGATAGGCATTTCAAAAAGTGTTATACATCGTATATTGAGCAAAGATTTGAAGATGAGGAAGCTGTGCACAAGATGGGTGCCGCACTTGCTTTCAATAGAGCAAAAACAGCGACGTGAAGATTTTTCAGTGAGGTGTTTTGCGATGTTTCACCGCAATAAAGCCGAATTTGTACGTCGATTTATAACCACCACTTCACACCTGAGACAAAGGAACAGTGAAAGTAGTGGATTGGAATGAGAGAATTGTATCCAAAGAAGGTGAAGACGGTCCTATCTGCAGACAAAGTCATGACGCCTAGTTTTTAGGAGGCGTATGGAATTATTTTTATTAATTATTTTCAAAAAACAAAAGCCATTAAGGGCGAATATTATGCCAATTAGTTGCAGCATTTACGAGATGAAATTATGGGAAATTTGGCCGCGTTTCGCCAAAAAGAGTGTTGTTTCATCATGGCAATGCTCAAGTTCACACATACACTATTGCGATGGTCAAAATGAATGAAGAGAAGTTGAAATTGCTTCACCACGTACCTTATTTGCCAGATTTAGTTTCTTAATACTATCTTATACTTCGAAGCTTAAAAAAATCGCTCGAGGGTAAAAGATTTGCCAACAATGAAGAGGTTGAGTCTACGATTGATGGTTATTTTAAGAAGTTTGACAATTCTTACTATAAAGAGAGTATAAAAGCTATAGAATATCGCTAGAAAAAATGTAGCGAGCGAGATTATGTTGAAAAATATTAGGGGCGCAACTAAGTTCCTGCTGTTTGCCTATAGATGGCGCCAGCTGTAAATGCTAGTCTGTTCTGCAATAACCTAAACGTCATGAGTCAAGCTTAGGCATATGGGAAACATACCGTCTCGACACAATAATGATTTTCTTTTGACGTCATATTCTTTTGGTTGTGTGAATATGTGTGATTTTTTGCCAAATAATCCTCACATGCTGGAAGTATGTGGAAAATCATACTTCTTCTTTCAATCGAAGAAAACTGCGGGTGAAGCTCATCGAGAGCTCCAAAGCGTTTACGGAGATGCTGCTTTAAGTGAAACAAGTTGTCGAGATTGGTTCGGTCGCTTTAAGGACGGTGATTTTGATGTTGACGACCGTTCGCGTCAAGAAAGACGAAAGACCTTCGAAGACACTGAATTGACGGCATTGCTTGATGGGGGTCCGTGTCAAACATATGTACAGCTTGCCTTAGTATTAGGCAATATACCCGCCAAGCCATTCCTATGCATTGGGAATGATTCAAAAGTTAAGAACTTGAGTTCGTTATGAGTTGAAGCCAAGGGAAGTTGAGCGTCGTTTTTTTGCCCGTGAATAACTGCTTCAGCGACAAAAAAGGATGGGTTCTCTTCATCGTATTGTAACGGGTCATGAAAAATGGATTCATTACAGCAATTCAAAGAAAAGAAAGTCATGGAGGCTGCCCAGTCATGTTTCTGCGTCGTCGCCTCGGCTGAATATTCACACTGCGAAGGTTATGCTCTGTATTTGGTGGGACCATGTCGGTGTTATTTATTACGAGCTGTTGAAACAAATCGAAACCATCACTGGGTGTAGGCATCGACTTCAATTAATGCGACTGAGCCGAGGTCTGTGCGACAAATGCCAACAATACGCTGAAAGACACGAACAAGTGATTCTTCAGCATGACAATGCTCGGTCTCACGTGGCCAAGCCTATTAAAACCTAACTGAAGGCTGAAATGGGAGGTCTTGCCCCTTCCGCCATATTTTCCAGATATTGCGCTGTCCGATTATGTAATTATAAAAACCCCTATTGCAACCCAGCGGGGTACGGAGGTCTCTTGGTTGAAATCAGCGGGATACTTGTGCTCTTTTTCCGTCAGCCGGCAACCAGACAACTTCGCCAGCCGCCCTCAACATACGAATAAAACCCGAAATAATGTAAGTTAACTGTTATCTTCTCCTCATCTCCATTACGAAACCCCCTCGTAAGTATACACATCCCGCTAAGAACCTTAGTTCTTCCACAAAATCTCCAATCTCTCTCCCGGAACCTAAGTTCCAAAGTAAATCTTCAGAGCAAGTTTGACAGATTTACACACTAGTATTTGCATCTCGCAATTGCATTTTACAATAGATTTAAAAGTACGTCAGAAATGTTGTTCTTGATTCCCATTGGAGCCAATTATCCATTCAATACAATATAATAAATGAAACGGAGCTATAAATCTACAGTGATTCGATTTCTTTATCAAAACTTAACAAAACAGATATTTTGATCCGAAAACCTGTAACGGAAGTATAGACCTTTGCAGTTTCGGTTCTAAATCTGAATCAGAATTAAAACCTAATGTAGTTTCATTTCGTGACAGAGAAAAAGCCTGGCGCCAAATTGTTGAAGATTAAAAATGCTTCAAAAATTTCATTTTTCGGATTTCAAATAACAGACTCAAACAAATTTTCCCAATCATTTAAAAATGTTGTCTGTTTTTGAACTGGAAAATTTCAATATGAAACCGTTTCATAAACTAAATCAAAATTAAAATTGTTTCTAATTTCGTTTCGATTTTAAGAATCAAAATCAAAATTTGTTTTTAATTCGCTTGAATATGTGAAACAGAAAAAAAATTTAATACAATTTTGATCATGTTATCAAACACCCAAAGACAAAGATGTTTGTCTTTGTAAAGTCGTATTGAAAATATTGGTAGGGATAGTGGTGTCGATATGTTGCTAAAAATCTCTGATGCAATCCGCTTGGTGCTCAGTTTATAGGAGCCACACAAAACACTAACTATAGCCTGCATAAAGCCACAAAGCAACTACAGCGTCTTATAACACAGGAGTCTCCAATACGGATGAAAGATGCAGGATGGGCAAGGAGTAGTGATGAAAAAGTGAAAGAATTTGCTGATCATCTGGAAGAAGTATTTACTCCTAACGATACAATCTCCCGTGTAAATCCAACGATCATTAGCCCAATGGTCACAAATCCAATGAAAATAAGTCTATCTCTCTTAAAGAAAAATGTTCTCTCGTTGAA
>JAHXMU010036599.1:0-12719 GCA_019455685.1 Philornis downsi
AAAAAAAAGGTTTATTCATTTTTAGGTTTCAAAAGTTAAATAAAACATACATAAAGCTATAAGATTCGAAGAAACTTTTATTCTATTTTAATACTTGGACTTTGCCATTATGTACAAAATACAATGTCATTGAAATCACCGCCTTTGGATTGACTGCTGCAGCGGATCCTTTTGAGGCAGATTCAAAAAACAAAAACAAAAAAACGGCCCAATGACACCTCCAAACCGTAATGCGCACCAAATAATCGCTTTTGCCGGACGCAATGGCTTTTCAACAATCACTTCTGGGTCCTTCGAACCCCATATGCAACAATTTTGCTTGTTGACATAACAACCGAGTGAGAAATGAGCTTCATAGCTGAACAAAATTTTGTTCATCACTTTTGTGGTAAGTTTTAACTATTTTTACACGTTCTTCGGTCGTAAATGGCAAACCTTTCATTAAATTAATAAAACTTCAAATGCTAGGTATTTAACAGCTGACAGCCTTGCCAAACCGGCGGTTTTGAAACCACTAAATGGGTAACTTTTTATGAATTAAAAAAATTTAGTTTTAACTATTTGTACGCGTTCTTCGGTCGTAAATGACAAACCTTTCACTAAATAAATAACATTTCAAATGCTAGATATTTCACAGTTGACAGCTTTGCCAGACCGCCGGTTTTGAAACCACTAAATAGGTAACTTTTTATGAATTAAAAAAATTAGTTTTAACTATTTGTACGCGTTCTTCGGTCGTAAATGACAAATCTTTCACTAAATAAATAACACTTCAAATGCTAGGTATTTTACAGCTGCCACCTTGCCATACCGCCGGTTTTGAAACCACTAAATGGGTAACTTTTTAGGAATTAAAAAAAAAATATTTATGCAGCAGACACCCTGTATAAATTCTTGCGAAAATGCAGAAATTAAAAGGAACTTCTATTAGTTACAAGTAAGTGGCACTACTGAGTCACACCTGTAGAATGCCCATCTACTACAATTCATTCCAGTACACAGATAAACATTTAACGAATATACTGTCATACTGTCATAACCGCAAGATTGTATGACAAAACATAATAAATTTAAAAAGGTTTTTTTGTTGTTTATTTTCAATCTTCTTCCCAAAGAAATGCCAAAGAAATAATAATAAAGTTTGGACACAAAACAAAAGTTGAAAAAAAGAAAATAGTCAAAAGCAGAAAAAGAAAGAAAAAGAAAATAAAAAAAATTCATTCATAATAACAATTATTACCAAAATTGTTAATTAAAAGCGTAAAGTTAAAAAATAAAACCAACAATTTAACTAAGAGTTAGGTAAGGTTTAAGACATAAAAATCCAAAACTGCATGCAGCCCAAGATGGGACGAAGAGCAGTGCATAAGCAGTCGTTGTAATTAATAGTAATGCTATCAAGTATAACCATCCATGGACTTGCCGCCTGTCATGTCTGTGGATTTATTCATATGTGTAGATTGTTATATACAAATGTACATAATAATAATAAATAATAACATGTATATGTAGATGCATACAACATGCATACATGCACATACACAATTACATGCTCATACTTGCCACTCTGCAATTAGACAAACAATCGGCCAAGCCAAGTTGGAAATGTGAATGAAAAGTTTGTAATGAAAAGCGTTTTCATTATATTCAATTTTGCACATTCGTATTTTTTTTTTCTTTTTGTAGTTATTCATGACTGTCGGTACTTGACTTTGTGAAGGCTTAAAGTTTGCCTTTACAGTTAATAACAATTAAATTTGCATTAGTATTTTCC
The DNA here is from genome assembly GCA_019455685.1 of Philornis downsi. Classification (NCBI taxonomy): domain Eukaryota; kingdom Metazoa; phylum Arthropoda; class Insecta; order Diptera; family Muscidae; genus Philornis; species Philornis downsi. The sequence goes on from JAHXMU010036599.1 coordinate 1,775, forward strand.
TTTGTGGATTATGAAATTCAATAATTTTCTAAACACTTGCGTGTACATCTCATGGCGTGATGAAACAAGCCAATATAAATTATTCTTATTGAAATCATACACTGTAATTAACACATCAAGTTTCAAGATTTTAAACTTCAAAGAGAAAAAAATTCAGCTAAAATAGAAGTTTTAAAGTTTTCATTGAACGGAAATTCTATATTGTTAAGTTATAATAAGGTGTTTGAAAAATAAGAAAATTAAAATCAATATTCTATAGGTAATCTTTATATCTTCATGCGAAGGAATGAAATTATATTATACATAATTTTTTTTATTTACATAGTCCTGCCATATGTTCTGTTACAAATATAAAACGCAATAAAAAAAACCAATATTCATATTGTATTCAAAATTATTTCATTTATTAGAAGACAATATTGGTTATTAAAAAAAATTGTATTCACTCGAAATGGCCGCCTTTTGCTTTAACACAAGCTTTCAAACGGTGTGGCCATTGGGCTATAGCCGCACGTACGATTTCCATGGAGATCGAGGACGCTGCTCTGGTTAATGCTGTTTTAAGGCTTCCCAAATTTCTGTGCGGAGTCTTGCATGCCACATTCTCCAATTCTGATCACAAAGCATAATCCAGTGGATTGAGATCTGGACTCCCTGATGGACAATCTTCTGCTGCTATAAAGCCAGGAATATTGACTCTGAGCCACTTCTGCGTGGTTTTAGCTTCGTGCGCAGGAGCAGAGTCCTGTTGGAAGATCCATCTACGTCCATTGAAAAGGGTATTGGTCAAACCCTTCACAACACCCTCTAACACATCTTTTTGGTAAACCTTTGCACCAGTTTTTACGCCCTTTTCACAGAAATGGAGGGATGTGACACCATGGTGGGAGACCCCCCACCAAACCATTACGGAAGAGGGATGATGGCCACGTTGAACCCTTGGAACAACTTTTTTCGCTTCCTTAGATGAAGTGGCATAAATCTTGTCATTTTGTTTGTTGAAAACTTCTTCCACGGTAAAAATTTTCTCATCCATAAACAGAATGTTTTCATGGCCATTGTCCGCGTGCCACTGCAAAAGTCGCTTGCATCTTTCCAGCCTAATTTTTTTTAGCAGAGGAGTTAGAAGATGCCCCTTGGACCGACGATAGGCTTTCATATGCAGATCATCTCGAATCAGCCTAGACATGGATCTGGTTGATATATCCAATTCCTTGGACATGATTTTCTGCTTTCTAAGGGGATTTCTCCGAATTCTTTCACGCACTGCCTTTACTACCGCACTCGTACGGACAACGCGCGGGCGACCACTTTTTGGCCTGTCTTCTACTCCAGAGCAATAGCACGATAAACGAACATTCTTGATATTCCGAGTGGTTTTAGCAACTCGAAAATTTGGCCAGCACTCTTTCCGCACTTATGCAACGCTATTACGCCGACTCGATTCTCTTTAACGCCCCACTCCATGTTAATAGATTGCAAACTGAAACCAAACTGACTAGTATTCTTCACTAATCAGTGCATGTGTTCTGAAAAAAAGTTAACGGTTCTATTCCCGCAAGAAGTTTTGAACGATAAGCGCTGGAAATTGTGTAACAGAACATATGGCAGGACTAGGTAAATGTAATGTTTTTTATTTGCAATCTGTTATTTTAACATTAAGCAGAAATTCTATGAAGTAAAAACAATAATACACATCTGCGTTCCTATCTAAACAACTATACTTACGAGGTGTGATCAAAAAATAACCGTCATTTTCAATTTTTTCCAAAAAGTATTTATTTATTAATCAATTTCTAGTTTATTTCGCTTAAGGTAGTCCCCCTCAGATATAATACACTTGTGCCAGCGTTTCTTCTAATCCTCGAAATACTTCTAAAACGCGCTTTTTGGTATCGCCAACAGCTCCTGTTTCGATCTTTCTTTTATCTCCTCAATCGTAGCAAAACGCTTTCCTTTTATCGGTGCCTTTAGTTTTGGGAGGAGGCCAAGTCCGGGGGCCAAGTCCGATAAATACGGTGCTTGAGGCATGCTTGCGGTTTTGTTTTTGGCCAAAAACTCACGCACAAGGATCGATGTGTGAGCTGGTGCGTTATCATGGTGCAAAATCCATGATTGGTTTTTCCACAATTCTGTGTGTTTCTGACGAATTTCTTCGCGCAAACGGCGCATAACTTCAAGGTAGTATTCCTTATTGACCGTACGACCTTGTGGCAAGAATTCATGATGCACCACGCCATTGCAATCGAAGAAAACAGTGAGCAAAATCTTCACATTTGACCGAACTTGACGTGCTTTTTTCGGTCTTTGCTCTTCTGGACGCTTCCATTGGGATGATTGGGCTTTAGTTTCAATGTCATAGCCATACACCCATGATTCGTCACCAGTTATGACCTTTTTGAGGAAATCTGGATCGTCGTTGACGACGTTCACCAGCTTCTGAGCGATGTCAGTGCGACGTTGTTTTTGCTCAAAATTTAGCAATTTTGGAAAAATCTTCGCTGCCGCACGTTTCATGCCAAAAACATCCATAAAAATTGCTTGGCATGAGCCGAACGATATGCCAACACCATCAGCAACCTCTCTAATAATGAATCGACGATTATCCGAAATCATTTTCTTCACTGCTTCAATGTTTTCATCGGTTGTTGACGTGCTCGGGCGACCAGGACGAGCATCGTCATTGACATCTTCTCTGCCTTCCTTAAACCGGTTATACCACAACTGAAGTTGTGTTCTGTTCATAGTAGACTCGCCAAACGCCACAGTCAACATTTCGAAACACGACTAACCTTTTTATCTGTCAAACACAAACTGACAATCCAAAATGGCTGATATTTTCAACATATATAACAGACATGTGCACCAACATAATGCGAAAATCGAACATACGTAACTCACGAAATTTGAAAAAAACTTTTTTTTTATCACACCTCGTATATGAAATAACACATATATTTTATGTTTCATTTACATTTTTATGTTTCATTACTTTAAGTTTTTACATTATTACATTACAAAACATTAATACACATTAGAATGTAGTGCCTGAGCGGCAAGTCCATCATTCAACTTAGGGTTATAGCTAACGGATTGTCATGGTTAATAAGCCTATTCCAAAACTAGTCGAAAAGTAACCAGTCAAAAGTAAATGATCTCAGTGAATTTGTAAACATGGAAAAAATTGGTCACCGTTATGTAATTCAATATTTTCATTTGAAAGGTCCCAATCAAATCAATATTAAAGCCGAGCTATATTCTGCTCTGGGGGAGTTTGCTCCTTCGTTTACAACTGCAGAATAGTGGCTAGCAGAGTTTAAACGAGGTCGTACGAGCTGCCAAGACGAATACCGTAGTGGTGTCCACGCCAGACACTGTTAAGAAAATTCACAAAATGGTACTGGATTATCGTCGGCTGAAAGTGAGCGAGTTAGCTAAAACGATAGGTATTTCAAAAAGTGCTATACGTCGTACATGGCCCGAAGATTTGAAGATGAGAAAGCTGTACGCAAGATGGGTGCCGCGCTTGCCTTCAATAGAACCAAAACAGCGTCGTGAAAATGTTTCCGTAGAGTGTTTCGCGGTATTTCACCGCAGTAAAGCCCAATTTTTGCGTCAATTTATAATCATGGATGAGACGTAGGTCTACTACTTCGCACCCGAGACAAAAGAACAACCAAATTAGTGGATTAGAATGGGAGAATCGTGTCCAAAAAAGGTGACAACGGTTCTATCTGCAGGCAAAGTCATGGCGTCTATTTTTTTTTTTTGGGATGCACATGGGATTATTTTCATTGATTATCTTCAGAAAGGCGAACATTATGCAAATTTATTACAGCGTTTAGGTGGTGAAATTATGGAAAAAGTTCCGCATTTGACGAAAAAGGAAGTGTTGTTTCATCAAGACAATACTCCGGTTCACACATACACTATTGCGATGGCCAAAATTAATAAATTAAAGTTCGAATTGCTTCACAACGCTCCCCAATCAGCAGATTTACTTCCCTTGAATTATTTTCTACTTCCAAACTTGAAAAAAGGCTCAGTGGTAAAAGATTTGCAAACAACGAAGAGATGGAGTTTGCGGTTGATGGCTAGTTTAAGGAGTTTTGACAATTCTTACTGCTGGAAAAACTGTATCGAGCTAAAAAGAGATTGCGTTGAAAAATAAAGAAATTTTTTCCCAACTTTTTTGTGTCTTCTATGTCAGACTGGGTTGATGTTGATATGAAATAAAACATACTATGTGTGAGGTATTGACGAAATGCTAATTTTATTTGAAAGATCTGACATATATGGCATATATAAATTATTTAATGAACTTTTATAAACAGTTATAAACGCCGAACGGAACCCCTGAATATTGAAATTATATTAGAAAATCTATTTTCTACAAGACAATTTGTTTGCGTATTAGATTTTCCAGAGCCACGGTGTTAACGGCAAATTTGCGTATTGCCTCGGACAACTTATCATTAGTCATGGCATCTTCATTCAAAATCCATCTAAAGGTGGGCTCGTCAATGTGGATTTTTGTGAAATCTGCGTCAGCTGCCTTGTCTGAATTCAATCCTTCAAATAACTGCCGGAACTTTGCATGGTGGCACGGTGGATTCAAGAAATCCAATTTTCAATAACTCTGCCACATGGATCCGGCTGGATTTGACTGATGTCCTGGATCGTACATCAGATAATTACGGTTTATTGACATAGACCTACCACGCGGTTATCATTGGTCTGCAGCGCTCGCCATTGATTGCAAAGACCTCATCAAGAACATTTTCGAAGGAGTAAGGACTACGATGCCGCCTGCCAAAAATTCGCACCAAACAGTAACTTTTTGTGGATGTATTGCCAACTGGTAAACGTCGTGTGTGTTGGTGTCGTTCAAGGTACGGCATTTTTATATGTTGACATAGCCTGTCATTCATCCAAAAATACGCCTCGTCGCTAAAGATGATTTTTCGGCCAAAATTAAGGTCTTCTTCCAAGCACACCGAGACGTAGTCAGTAAACAAACGGAGATGTCTATAATCATTATGTGCATAGGTTCAAGTCCGGCCGCAAAATACGTCTATGAAAGTCTCAGTTCTTGTGCGCAGGAGAGCGAAGAATCAACAGCCTGTGGTTCTCCTACTTGTTTTCACTGACAAAGGTGATATTCCCGTTCGGTGTGGCGTTAGGATGTTAGCTGATTATTTATCGAACTGATTGTCTTGAATTGGGCCACTAAAGGTTGGAGAATCGAAGTACCACCGCGCTAACAAACGCTATTGCGTTTGCGCCAACGGACACTTATATCGAAAGTAAAGTTTTATCATTTGCTCCTGTTGCTCAATCGTGCAACCTGACTTGATGATTTGTCATCAAAAATGAAAAACAAATTCCATTACATCTCATGAATGACACGTGGGAGAGCTTCTCACATTTAGTCAGCTTACACGCATTCTATTTTTAAATTCTAATTCTATTTTTAAATTCTGGGGAAGTTTACTCCTTCGTTTTCACCTGCAAAATAATGGGTAGCAGAGTTTAAACGAGGCCGTACTAGCTACCCGACCATTTGACGTGTCCACACCAGACATATGATGATTTGCCATCAAAAATGGAAAACACATTCCCTTGCATCTCATGAATGACACATGGGCGAGCTTCTCACATTCAGTAAGCTTACACGCATTCAATTTTTAGATTATAGTCTGGGGAAGTTTATTCCTTCGTTTACACCTGCAAAATAGTGGATAGAAGAGTTTAAACGAGGCCGTACAAGCTACCCAGCTACCCAACCATTTGAGGTGTCCACACTACACACATTATGATTTCCCATCAAAAACGAAAACCAAATTCTCCTTACATTTCATAAATGACACATGGGAGAGCGTCTCACATTCATTAACCTTACACGCATTCTATTTTTAGACTCACTTAAACGGGATCTACAGTTTAAAGACGATTTCGAACGTCACAGTGTGAGAAGCATTTAAAAGATGTATCGATTATTCATCTACTTGAAATGTTCGCCAGAAACATCGAGGTAACCGCTGCTCAAATAATGATAAGTGGCTGTATGGTGGGTTAAAACCCGCGATCATGCGAACGGTACTCGCGTATACTAATCATGGCGCCACGTTGGGTGAAGTTTATAGTAAACATTGGAATATAAAAAATAGGGCTATTATAGTGCTACAGCAATAGGGAAGATGTTAACCAGCACATAAATTTCTTCCGGGAGACCTCATTTACATATAAATGTATCACCAATTCCCCGCACTACCATTGGTCACGATGATTTGATATCAATGACCGAATAATAAGCAACAAAAGTGGCAAAATAACATGACCAGCATAGAGTGTAAACATCGAAAATCGCCTCATTTGGAAAACCGAATAAAACTCATTACATTTGGAAGAAGTTAATATGATTTTTTATTCCGAAAATTTGTAATTTTTTATTTTTGTGATTTAAAAAGATACAAAAAATGCCCTGAATTGTAACATCCTTCCCAAAACCTAAATGCTGAGGTCTTTACGACAGGAATCAAGCAGCATAGTTTCTTTTTATTATAGTATGGAATTGAAATATGTGGACTTTGTCAAAATCGGTATTAAAAGGAGGTATGGATTCGGGCGAAATAACAGCATCAGTTGAGAGCCGATAAATGTTCGGTGGCAGCTGTGTTTCTGCGGCTAAACAGAAATTCAAATAACCACTCTTTTGCCTTTGATATTGTATGAACAAAGTCTTTCATGTAATTTTCACGTATTGGATTACGATGTTTTTGCACTTTTTTTGAAACGATGTTATTTGCTTTTAACGGATATTAAATGCAAACAACATAACGTAAAATAAAATAATCTACCAAATATGGCAGTTTTTTATTTATTTTTAAATATAAACAGCTTATACAAAATGTGTGTTATACGAGTACACCCTATTATTACAATAGCCAAGTGAAAGACGCACCCGTTCTGCCTCCTCACAGCTCTGAATGTAACACCATTTAAGGAAGCTTCCACTTCAATGATTTCAAGGAAATTACAAACTTCCATTAAACACACCCTCTCACGTATCAATTTAAAACATTATATCACTTTCATCTGAAAACTTAACAATTATTGGCAATTAAACAATTACAAACTCTGTATGTATCGGTAATTAAACAATTACATTTGGCAAATAACTTACAACCAAACAAAAACTCTTATAAAATGTTCGACTCTTGATTTTTTAATTTTAGATAAACAAAAAAATAAAATAAAAACATTAAATGAAAATTTTCACTTGTTGCACGATTTTATAATTGCACAAAATTAATTAGCTTAGTTAAGCAAAATCCACAGCAAGTAAACATCAGTTTTTGTAAAACGGCCAACAACAGAAGTAAAATCGACTAAAGCTCAGCGAATCACATCAAATAAACACTTTGTGTAGAGGCAAAACTACACGAGGGATAGATTATGTTATCTACGAGAGTGGTCACAAAACTAGCCGACTTGACGTGTATTATTTTGGCATAAAGTGGCAACCTTATAAAACATATGTATGTTTTAAGTTTCAAGCCGCCACGTTGTTTAGTATTTTTATGTAAGCTTCCATAAGTAAACGATTTCTGTGAATTTGTAAACTCGAAACAAATTGGTCACCGGTATGTAATTCAATATCCAATAGAAAGGTCTCCGCCCAACCAATATTAAAGTCGGGCTAGACTGTACTCTGGGGGAGTCTGCTCCTTCGTTTATGACCGTAAAATCGGGGGTAACAGAGTTTAAATGACATCGTACGAGCAGGCAAGACGAACATCGTAGTGATCGACCAGACACATTTAACCAGAAATATTTAGGAAAATCCACAAAATGATATTGGATGATCATCGGCTGAAGGTACGTGAGCTAGCTGCAATGGTAGACATTTCAAAAAGTGTTATACATCGTATATTGAGCAAAGATTTGAAGATGAGGAAGCTGTGCACAAGATGGGTGCCGCACTTGCTTTCAATAGAGCAAAAACAGCGACGTGAAGATTTTTCAGTGAGGTGTTTTGCGATGTTTCACCGCAATAAAGCCGAATTTGTACGTCGATTTATAACCACCACTTCACACCTGAGACAAAGGAACAGTGAAAGTAGTGGATTGGAATGAGAGAATTGTATCCAAAGAAGGTGAAGACGGTCCTATCTGCAGACAAAGTCATGACGCCTAGTTTTTAGGAGGCGTATGGAATTATTTTTATTAATTATTTTCAAAAAACAAAAGCCATTAAGGGCGAATATTATGCCAATTAGTTGCAGCATTTACGAGATGAAATTATGGGAAATTTGGCCGCGTTTCGCCAAAAAGAGTGTTGTTTCATCATGGCAATGCTCAAGTTCACACATACACTATTGAGATGGTCAAAATGAATGAAGAGAAGTTGAAATTGCTTCACCACGTACCTTATTTGCCAGATTTAGTTTCTTAATACTATTTTATACTTCGAAGCTTAAAAAAATCGCTCGAGGGTAAAAGATTTGCCAACAATGAAGAGGTTGAGTCTACGATTGATGGTTATTTTAAGAAGTTTGACAATTCTTACTATAAAGAGAGTATAAAAGCTATAGAATATCGCTAGAAAAAATGTAGCGAGCGAGATTATGTTGAAAAATATTAGGGGCGCAACTAAGTTCCTGCTGTTTGCCTATAGATGGCGCCAGCTGTATATGCTAGTTTGTTCTGCAATAACCTAAACGTCATGAGCCAGGCTTAGGCATATGGTAAACATACTGCCTCGACACAATAGTGATTTTTTTGGGCATCGTATTCTTTTGGTTGTATGAATTTGTGTGATTTTTTTGCAAAATAATCAACACATGCTGGAAGCATTGATTGTCTTCTTTCAATCGAAGAAAACTGCAGCTGAAGCTCATCGAGAGCTCCAAAGCGTTTACAGAGATGCTGCTTTAAGTGAAACAAGGTGTCGAGATTGGTCCGGTCGCTTTAAGGACGGTGATTTTGATGTTGACGACCGTTCGTATGAAGGAAGACCAAAAACCTTCGAAAACGCTAAATTGACGACATTGCTTGATGGGGGTCCGTGTCAAACATAGGTACAGCTTGCCTTAGTATTAGGCAATATACCCGCCAAGCCATTCCTATGCATTGGGAATGATTCAAAAGTTAAGAACTTGAGTTCGTTATGAGTTGAAGCCAAGGGAAGTTGAGCGTCGTTTTTTTTGCCCGTGAATAACTGCTTCAGCGACAAAAAAGGATGGGTTCTCTTCATCGTATTGTAACGGGTCATGAAAAATGGATTCATTACAGCAATTCAAAGAAAAGAAAGTCATGGAGGCTGCCCAGTCATGTTTCTGCGTCGTCGCCTCGGCTGAATATTCACACTGCGAAGGTTATGCTCTGTATTTGGTGGGACCAGGTCAGTGTTATTTATTACGAGCTGTTGAAACAAATCGAAACCATCACTGGGTATATGCATCGACTTCAATTAATGCGATTGAGCCGAGGTCTGTGCGAGAAACGCCAACAATACGCGGAAAAACACGAACAAGTGATTCTTCAGCATGACAATGCTCGGTCTCACGTGGCCAAGCCTATTAAAACCTAACTGGAGGCTGAAATGGGAGGTCTTACCCTATCCACCATATTTTCCAGATATTGCGCTGTCCGATTATGTAATTATAAGAACCCCTATTTTGTTGAGCTCATATGGCAACCCAGCGGGGTACGGAGGTCTCTTGGTTGAAATCAGCGGGATACTTGTGCTCTTTTTCCGCCAGCCGGCAACCAGACAACTTCGCCAGCCGCCCTCAACATACGAATAAAACCCGAAATAATGTAAGTTAACCGTTATCTTCTCCTCATCTCCATTACGAAACCCCCTCGTGAGTATACACATCCCGCTAAGAACCTTAGTTCTTGCACAAAATCTCCAATCTCTCTCCCGGAACCTAAGTTCCAAAGTAAATCTTCAGACCAAGTTTGACAGATTTACACACTAGTATTTGCATCTCGCAATTGCATTTTACAATATATTTAAAAGTACGTCAGAAATATTGTTCTTGATTCCCATTGGAGCCAATTACCCATTCAATACAATATAATAAATGAAACGGAGCTAGAAATCTACAGTGATTCGATTTCTTTATCAAAACTTAACAAAACAGATATTTTGATCCGAAAACCTGTGACGGAAGTATAGACCTTTGCAGTTTCGGTTCTAAATCTGAATCAGAATTAAAACCTAATGTAGTTTCATTTCGTGACAGAGAAAAAGCCTGGCGCCAAATTGTTGAAGATTAAAAATGCTTCAAAAATTTCATTCATTCATTTCGGATTTCAAATAACAGACTCAAACAAATTTTCCCAATCATTTAAAAATGTTGTCTGTTTTTGAACTGGAAAATTTCAATATGAAACCGTTTCATAAACTAAATCAAAATTAAAATTGTTTCTAATTTCGTTTCGATTTTAAGAATAAAAATTAAAATTTGTTTTTAATTCGCTTGAATATGTGAAACAGAAAAAAAATTTAATACAATTTTGATCATGTTATCGAACACCCAAAGACAAAGATATTTGTCTTTGTACAGTCGTATTGAAAATATTGGTAGGAATAGTGGTGTCGATATGTTGCTAAAAATCTCTGATGCAATCCGCTTGGTGCTCAGTTTATAGGAGCCACACAAAACACTAACTATAGCCTGCATAAGGTCATAAGGCAACTACAGCGTCTTATAACACAGGAGTCTCCAATACGGATGAAAGATGGAGGATGGGCAAGGAGTAGTGATGAAAAAGTTAAAGAATTTGCTGATCATTAGGAAGCAGTATTTACTCCTAACTACTTATATACCTATACAATATCTCGTGTGAATCCAACGATCATTAGCCCAATGGTCACAAATCCAATGAAAATAAGTCTATCTCTCTTAAAGAAAAATGTTCTCTCGTTGAA
>JAHXMU010036600.1:0-39982 GCA_019455685.1 Philornis downsi
GCGATTGTATAGAGTTAACAGGAGCGACTACGAGTCGTTTGCCTGGGCTGCGGAAATTAAGCACTGGTGATTGTATAGAGTTAATAAGAGCTACCAGTCGTTTGCCAGATATGATAAGAAGTTAACAGGGGCGACTACGAGTCGTTTGCCTGAGATGCGAGAATTGAGCACCACATAAGATGAAAAATTGGCAGGAACAACTACTCGTCGTTTTCCTGGGGTGCGGAAATTGAGCACCAGAGATTGTGTAGGGTTAGTAGGAATGACTACGAGTCGTTTGCCTGGGGTGCAAGAAATAAGCACCAGGGAATGTGTAGAGCAAACGGTGGCGGCATCGAATCGGACGCCCGAAGTAAAGAGAATAGGTGTCGGGAAAGTTCTATCCAACTATGACTCACGTGTTATGGACTCCGTCTTCATTAGGCTACCATGCAGGGAAGCCAAAACGAGGAGTATCCTCTTGCTAGTCGATAGTGGAGCGGACACCAGCTTGGTGAAGCGCAGTTGTTTATCAGGTGATGTCCAGATTGATAGTTCATTGAAAACAGATCTGCAGTGAGCGTCCGGGGAACTTCTCGAACGGAGACACGGAGCACCTGGTATTTACAATGTACTGTATGGAGCAAGAAGATAGCATACCGGCAGATGGAGTTTTAGGAAGAGATAATTTATGGGGTAGACCAATTGTCGATTCCAGAGACTTGACCCTGAGGTTGTTCTCGGAGAAGGGGGAGAGGAGTCTTCCCATGATTTCATTGCGAGAAGGGTTACGGCAAGGAACATTCTGTGTGGAAGGATAAACACGGGTAGCAAAGGCAAGGGCCGTAACCGTGACCCGGATAAGATTGGGTGCCAAGAACTTCACGGTGGTGGTAGATAAACAAGAAATTTCGCCAGGTGTTTATTTGGCAGCAGCTTTGCTTGAAGTGAAAGACGGTATGATTCACGTTCCCGTGCTGAATTCAAGGGAAACGGATTTTGAAATACCTCCATCATTTAAACCCTGCTTCAGTAACTATACGAATTTCAAGACATCACCGCAACATGCAATCGGCTTAGTGCAGCAATTAGACGTCCGGGGAAGGATGGAGCGAATGCTCAAAGTTATTCGAAAAGACTCCGAGTTGAACCCCGAGAATGTGGCATCAATCGAACGAATTTGTGCCGATTATCACGACGTTTTTTAGTTAGAAGGTGACAAGTTGTCCTGCACAAAAGCGATCAAGCATTCGATACCCGTAAGACTGGAACAGACCCCCATTAATCAGAAGCAGTATAGGCTACCTCACATATACAGCGAGGAGATCAACCGACAGGTTAGGAAGTTGGAAAGAGATGGCATAATATCCCCTAGCCTATCGCCCTAGAATTCGCCATTGCTGTTGGCACCAAAGAAAGCATCGGCGGACGGGAAGAAAAGCTGGAGGCTTGTGGTAGATTTACGCAACTTTAACGAAGTCACCATAAAGCAAGTTTTCCCGATTCCAAGGATCGATGAAATTTTGGATCAGCTGGGAAATAGTAGATATTTCTCCACCCTAGACTTAGCTAGCGGGTATCACCAAGTGGAAGTGGAGAAGGAAGACCGGGAAAAAACGGCATTTAGTACGGCTTTAGGACATTTTGAGTTTAACAGAATGCCTTTTGGCCTAACTGGAGCTCCCGCCACTTTCCAAAGATTAATGAACTATGTTCTCACAGGTCTACAAGGAATTGAGTGTTTCGTTTACTTGGATGACATTGTGGTGTATGGTGGAAACCTGGCGGAACATGGTAGGAAATTATGCAAGGTTCTCCAGCTGCTAAAGGAAAACATTTGAAGATACGGACAGACAAATGTAATTTTTTAAGAAAAGAGGTTGTGTATTTGGGATACAAATGCTCAGAAGAGGGAGCTCTTCCAAATCCGCAAAGGGTGGAGTGCGTGGAAAAATATCCCCTCCTAAAAATCGGAAGGAGGTGCAGTCTTTCCTGGGATTAGTAAACTACTACAGAAAGTTTATTCCGGGGACGCCGGAAATTGCCGAAACGCAATACTCAACTATTGAGAGAGAGCTCTTGGCAGTTGTATGGGCGGTGACAAATTTCCGGCAGTATAGCCAACCTGAAGGATCAGACTTTCCGTTTGGCCAGATTTCAGCAAAAGTTATCTGAATATGACTTCGAGATACTATAGGTATATAAGAAAAAATGAATTGCTCAACCCCGCAGAGAGTAAATAAAAGAAAGAAAGAAAAGACAGAAAAAGAAGTTCTAAAATAAGAAGAATAAAAAAATAAGCAAAATGTTGAAAAGAGGGTAAGTACAAAGTACAAAGAACTCCGTATCGAAAAATGAGGAATTGCATAAACCTCACAGAAAAAAAGAAAAAGAAAGAATAAGACGTTCTAAAAAGAGGGAATGAAAACATTGTTGGAAAGAGCGCATACATATACATATATATATATAAAAAACAAAAAACAAAAAAATTTTAATGTCAAAAAGAAAAACCTAAGAAACAAAGATTTACTAAGGGGTAAATATATCTATATATACATGTATATATATAAATTAAAAATGCGTTGGTTCTTTATTAGAGCTCAATCGGACTGAAGTTCTTTATTTGAGTTTCCTTAAAAGACTAACTTCAAACATTCTAAAGAATAACATCTAGCCTTAACTTAATTACTAAATTGCTGACACTAAATTGTAGACTTAGACTTAGCTTACTCTAAATGCTTAGATATAATTGTAGACTTCGCAATACTTATTGCGTACGGTGTCGGCTTACCCTAAATGCATAAATGTAATTGTAGACCTCGCAATGCTGATTGTGTACGGTGTCAGGTTACTCTAAACAATCGTGAACATCGCAATGCCGACCAAGCACTGCGACGCTGTCAACGTTCGACACTGCACCACGTCCCCTACCGAGAATACTAGGGTGGAACAGATACCGTGTTAACTTATATTTGCATGTGCATGTTTAATATATATATATTATTATACCTTTTATATATATATATATTATATTACATATAAAACTGTTAATGTAGAAAGGAAAATCCCAAGAAAGAAAAAGGAATATTATTAAGGGGTATACAAAAAAAAGAAAAAAAAATTTTACATACACATAAGCATATATTTTTACAGTTTTATTTTTGGGGTTCGTTTGGGGACTCGTCATTTCTCTGTATTATTATCTGTGTTATTTCAAAAAAAAAAAAGAATTTAATTTTTTTTTGTTTAAAGAATTTTAAAGATTTTATCCAAAGTTGTACTTATAGTTATTGTCCTATATACCTTGATAGATATTTTTGTAAATCTTAATTTGCTACCTCTAATTGTTACTAATTACTCCTTCTGCATAATTGCACATTACCAGTCACATAATGCTACACATGAGTACTATAATCTGTAAGATGATTATGATAAAGATAAAGTTGCATCATATAAATATTTAAAAATTGTATCTATTCATTTGTAGGGAAATTCCCTATTTTAGATTCAGCAAAAGTGTATTCTTTTTCTTCTTTTTACCTTTTAAGTTCATGAATATATTTTATTCCATTCAATTTGTTTTTATTTACTACAAACAAATAAGAATTTGGTATGCATAAGAATTAAGCAATAAGTATATAGTATACCTTAGTAAAAAGTTAAGTAAGTTGTTATAGAGTTAGGGAGTTATAGAGATAGGGATAGGGAGATGGGGACTGACGGTGGTATTGGAAGGTGAAGCAGAAAGATAAATCGGTACATCCGGGGAACAAAATGGAGAGAAAGCTCGGTACATCCGGGGAACAGCCGGATGGTGGTTGGCCTGTTAATGGAGCGATCGGTGGACAGACGATGAGGAGAAGAGGAGGAATCTTCTATAGCGTGTCATTTGGAGTGGCTGTGCCTGTTTGTCGATTGTATTTGAGAAAAAGTTCATTCTTTGAAATTTTAATCACCCAGTAAAAACTAGTTGTGAAGAAAAAGGAAAAACTAAATAAACCTGGCAACTAAAATTCGTGCTGGTCCCGTCGTGGACATTTTGGGTGATGCGTAGAGGACAAACTGATTTTACCCTCCTTGGACATTGAGTAGCACATCTACGACTTGGGCATGAAAAATCGTGACAAAACCAATGATCAGGTTATTACTGATGGTGCCGTGAAGAAGTACAATGTTAGCATTAGGTGTGCTACCAGAAGATGTGGAAGAGTCCTAATAACACAATTCGTAACATATTTACGGGACTGTGTTCCGTGACGCTATCAGATGCTGAAACATTCCACGTTTGGTGAGCGGATGGGAGAAATGAATTGTTATTGGCCGCCAATCTCATGCCGATCAATATAAGGCCACCAATATCATAGTTCCTGGTGCTAGTAATTTGACATTGATTTTTGTTCCCGTCGATGGCAGTGCTGAACACGAATTCCATGAATACAAGGGCATTGGTGCGCACGTGCTGAAGGAGCGGGAAAGCTGCTATAACGATGCGGGCATCGTTCCTGGCGGAGGGGAGGAATGTTGTGACAAGTAGTTTTTAAGGTGCAGCAAATTACCCTGTTGTTGCGACATCCCAAAAACTTAAGTAATTAATGTAGGCCAATGTTTACGGTGCATTTTCCCACATGCGGAAAGTCTTACGGGAGCATTGACACATTAATAAACAAGGAAATGACGAACGTTTGTCAATGGGTTTTGCACTAACGTTGTATTTTTTCCTATGCGGAAATATGTGGCTGTTTTTGCTGACTCCTATTTCTGAGCAGTATTTGGTTTGGTTCTCAGTCGCTGGCGGCAGAACAAATGATTATAATAATGATATATATAAAGATGACACCCCAGATGGTGGTGTCGGTGAGTAAATGAGCACTCATTGGAACGGGTATTACTGGACCTTAAGGTATTTTTCCTTCTGGTCTTTCTTTGCAGATTAACTACCATAAGTGCTCTTGAGCATTGTTTTAAGTGCGCGAGCTCGCGCCTTTATGAAAATAAGCCAGCGTGCTCACCTCAGAGGTGATATGCGTCCTCTCACATTAGGTACACTACACTACACGGTCATCGTAGGGTCCAGAATACACAACATTTTTTGGCACAGCCAGTAGGACCCGAACTTACTGGTCCGTGATCTGTGTATAACAAAAAACACACAACATTTGTGTAACCGTAAAATTGTATGCAACAGAAAGACAATTATCTCATACCTCTTATTGATGACTTACTTGATAGACTGTCGGGGAAAAATTATTTCACGAAGCTGGATCTAAAGAAAGGGGTTTTTTTCATGTCTTCGTTCATCCAGACTCTGTCAAATTTACGTCATTTGTAATACCTTTAGGTCAGTTTGAGTTTTTGAGGACTCCTTTTGGGCTTAGAAATGCTCCGTTAGTTTTTCAGAGGTACGTAAACAAGGTATTCGCGGACATAGTTAGGGAAGACAAATTAATTCTCGCATGGTTGACAATAATCTAGAACTACGAATTGATAAATGTGAATTTCTGCAGAAATCAGTGAAATATTTGGGTTAAAATGTTAGTGGAAACGGCATAAGAGCATATGAAAAAGGATTAGAAGCCATAAAGAATTTTCCAGTCCCAGATAAACAGTGTGCCTTACAATCGATTTGGGTTTATGCTCCTATTTTAGAAGATTCGTGGAAAAATTTTCCTTGATTGCGGAACCACTATACGATCAGACAAAGAAAGATAAAAAAATTTGTCTTTGGAGAAGCTGAACTCGGAGCATTTGAAGAGCTTAAGAAGAAACTGGTGGAATCACCAGTATTGGCCTTGTACGATCCTAGGGATGAGACAGAACTTCACTGCTGCGATGCCAGTTCATTAGGATTCGATTCTGTTTTGCTGCAAAAAAATCGAACGGTAAAATGCATTCTGTTTTCTATTTTCCAAAAAGAACCTCGGAGGCCGAATCCAGATATCATAGTTTTGAGTTAGAAACTTTGTCCATCGTGTAAGCGTTTTAGAATATATCTTCAAGGCAAGAAATTTAAGATAGTTACCGATTGTAACTCACTGACACTCACTTTAGAGCTTCAAAACTGTGATTACGATCTTGAACACCGGTCTGGTAAGCGAATGATGCATGTCGACACTTTAAGCAGATGTTCAAATATAATGACAATAAAGTGCAATACTTTAGGGGAAACCCTAATAATTTGTCAAAATAGGGACGAAAGGTTAAAGAAGATCAAAGACGAATTAGAGACTAAGGAACACAGCTTGTGTGAGATGAGGAATGACGTACTATATCGAAAGATGAAAGAGGGAAATTTGTTATTTTATGTACCCGAGAAAATGGAAGATCACATTTTGTATAAATATCATGATGGCATGGAACATATTGGCGCCGATAAGAAGACGGAACTTATTAAGAAAAGTTACTGGTTCTCAAATATAAAATTAAAAGCTCTTAAGCATATAGGAAACTGTATGCAGTGCATTGTATATTCCACCAAAACCCAATAAATCGTTCAACGTTGTTCACATAGACCATTATGGCCCAGTTGACAGTAGCAGACCACTTAAGCATATATTAATAGTAATTGATGCTTGTACTAAGTTTGTTAGGTTATGTCCAACTAAGACGACAAATTCAAAAGAGGTCATATTGGCTTTAAAAGATTACTTCAGGTCTTATAGTCGTCCGCGGAACATAATCAGTGATAGGGGGTCATGCTTTGCTTCTAAAGAGTTTGCAGAATTTTTAGAAAAGAACAACGTTATACACACCAAAATAGCCACTGGTTCCCCACAAGCGAACGGTCAGCTGGAAAGGATCAATAGGTCATTAGGTCCAATGATAGCCTAACTTGTTAACACTGAAGGACTTTTTTGGGATTTGATGTTGGAAAAAATCGAGTATGTTCTAAATAATACAGTAAGTAGATCGATTGCAGAACATCCGAGTGTGATGTTTGGGACGGAACAAAGGGGTGAAGTACCTGATATTCTGAGGGAAGCATTATTTGAGGTAAAAGATGTGGATATTACAGACCATAGAACTATCAGACAAAAAGCTGCAGAGAACCAGACAAAAGTCCAAACTTATAATCAAAAATATGTAGACAAAAAACAAATAAAAGTCTCCGTATACAAAGTTGGAGATTATGTTATGATACAAAACTTTAACTTATCTGCCGGAATATCTCGCAAGCTTATTCCCAAATACAACGGGCCTTATAAAGTATCTAAAGTCTTGAAAAATGCCTGGTATCTCCTGGAAGACGTTGACGGATTTCAACAATCGCGTGCACTGTATAAAGGTGTTTGGGCAGACGCAAATATTCGACCGTGGTTTAGAGGACGCAAAAAATCAAGTATGTTATAAGAAATGTTGACTAGCAATTAAGCCTTCCTTGAAAAGTCTTGGGGAGGAATGATTCCCTGGTACTAGGGTCTACTAAGATAAAGGCATGAGATTGCCGAAATCAGGGTTTCAATGTTTATTTCTGTGGAAGTTTGTATTCACCTGAGTTTGGAAAAAAATAAGTTGTTTTGAGTTTTCAAAACTGATTGCGTTAGAATTCGCTTCAAAAGTTGACACTTGTATTGAGCTTCAGCCAGGATCAATGTTCGTCTGTGATACACTATCCAGCTAATCCCCAGTAAGGTTTCAAATTTTAGCATTTGGGATACGTGAAGTATGGATATACATTATGAGTCAAGTTGCTTTGGTTATTTGCAACCGATTCCTATAATTGACCCGTTAGTGAATTGTTCCCAAAGTGGGTAATGACCAATACTTATTTTTAAGTGTATATGTACTTATTCTATGTGACATTGACGATAGATTATGGTTTGCCTGTCATCCCTAATGTACTTACCCTTCCTTGTATATGTGTATATAAATATAATATATTTGTCTTACGTCTTAATTAAGTTTTAATGTAATGCAAACGTATGTTTATTAAGCTCTATCAATTCAAACCTCGTAAAATTATGTACTCAACTGACGAAATGAGATCATTCAATAAAGTAAATTTGAAAGAAGGAATTGTATAGCGTTTCACTATTCACTATTTACTAAAATTCAGAAGTGAGATTTCCCGGATAAAAAAAGAAAAGAAATTGACAAACAAAAAGAACACCGAAGTGATTGTTGTGCACAGAAAAAAAAATTTTCTCCTCCCGTCCAAATTATATTGAAAAATGAAATAAGAATGAAAATTTATTGAAAAAAAAACTGATTTAAAATTTTTGCGAATTGGTGTGATGGAGAAATTTGTAGAAAAAAAAAACTTTACAAAGCGCGGACTTTTCTTTTACTTTTGGAAGTAAAATAAAATAAAAAAATCTTTTTTCCTTACTTCTTTTTTTTCACTTTATTTAATAAAACTAAACTTATCTACAACGATTGACACTCAAAAATAAACTCTTCGCAATCTACATTTTCGCCGTGGTTTATATATAAACTTTTATGTTTACCTTGCATATTTGGTCAGTTGCTTTGGTGGTCTAGATATTGGCGTATGCCGGAAATGCAACTAAGTAAACAACTTTACAATTCCAAAGAATTGTTTTGGAAAAATAATGCAAATCAATGAAAACTGTGTCAAAATTTATTGACACGTGCCGGAAGTGTAGCAGACTTAGTAGGTTTATAATAATTTAATCTTATATTACAAAAGAGGGATTTGATATAACAGCCCCACCGTTAAATTGAGGCTCCGACGAAATATGCACTATTGCGAGGAGTTTTGTCTTATAGATAGTAAATATTGTTAACATTATGATGGTCAAAACAATTATTACATTTATGCTTATATTTATGATATTTGATTTTTTTGTTTGGTATTGTATTTGTTTAATGTATTTTACGTGTTTGATTTGTTCTAGGTATAGTGATTCTAATTTTAAGTTATTGAATGTCATATTTGATATTTCTTTTACTTTAGTTATGGCATTAGGTAGTATAAATTGATCGTAAAGTTTTATTTTGAAATTGGTAAAGTTTTCCTTTGCTGTGAAAATTTCACAGTTTTCGAATTTTATTAGGAAGTTGCCATTTATTTTAATACTCATTTTATTACAGTTATGTTCAATTTTGAAATAGAAGTTTTTAAATATTAGTATGCCGGGTAGAATTTTAGTTACAGTAGATTCATTTACTATTTGCATATCGCAGTATGCTTCTTCGTAATTCAATATGTTTGAAAGGCATTTGTTAGTGATTTGTATTAAATTTTTCTTAAGATTATCTTTAATGTTAGTATCGTAAATATTATTTTTAGAGTCTACTAGTATTTCATAGTTATTTAGAATAATCGATTTATTGTTTATGTTGGGAATTGGCTCGAATGCAATTTTTGATAAAGCTTCCTTTGAATATTGTGGGATTTGGAGAATTATTATTATATTGCTGTCGTTTATGGCGACAGCTGTTTTGATATTGGTGTAGTTGTCAAAATTGTTAATAAATTTGATTTCTGTGTTGTTTATAATGTCCGTGGGAATTATTCCGAGTTTGCTAGAAAATATTATCTGTCCAATGCCATCAACATGGTTTCGTAACCATGAAATATCGTCGTTGATTTGGTAAACATGTTCTATAAACGTAATTTCGTCTTCTATCGTAGTTATATTATTTGCCATAAAGTTTTTGAATCCATTTAAATAATTTCCTATTAGAGTTTGCTATTGATTTATGTGGTCCGTAATATTCTGTATTTGGGTGGATATGAAATTGTTAGCAAATGTCAGATTGTTAATTCTATTTGTCAAGACTTCCTCATTTTTATAAAGTGTTTTGAGTGAATTCTTTACTTCGGTTTCGTCATCACTGTCCATTGTGCCGGCTATAAACTTGAGTCCTTTCCCTAATACGTTTATTAGTCCTCTTTTTTGTCTAAAGTGTGGATTTAAGTTCTCCATTTTTCCTTCTAGTATCGCAAAATTCTTGCTTACAGTCTCCAAAAGTGTCTAGTTTCAATTCTGTTAGCCTTAAGTGATTGTATATTTTGGAAAATTATGTTCAACGTGTCCGTGTAGGCAGTTATGTTGACAATGTGTACAATTTTGTTGTAATGATCAATTACTTTTAGTTCTCCCGTTTTGATTGGTACGTATCCGTTATTGTTGGTCAAGTCCTGAATGTCGACAGATTGTGCTCTGGTGGTTGCTAGGATAGTGATTATCAAAATCCATGGCATCATCTATAAGAATATATATTGATTTGTTCGTTATTTAGCATTTATTTTAGGGTTATTCTTGTCCTGGTTTTTTTTATTTGGTTTAATATGAGTTTTGTAGCACTTATGTCCTGTTTTTGTATTTTCTACGCGATCTTCGTCAATTTTTCTAGTATCTATTTTCCTGTATTTTCTATGGTTTTACCTCCTCTAGTTTCTTTAATATAATTTATCCCTTCTTCTATCTCTACGTCAATTCTGCCCTTATTTAATTTATTTATGTAATTCTCTTTCTTTTTAGACATTAAGTCGTGTATCGCTTTGTCTTCGTGAATTTTCCCATTTATTGTTGTTATAAAAGCCTATTATCCTTAACACTTTTTCTTCTGTTGTTTCGTTTTTATTTCTGCCGTCATGTCTTAGAAGTCTTACGTGTTCGTTGATAGTGTTGTGAAGTCTTTCGATGTCCGCGTTGGATGTGTGGTTGCTGTTTGAAGTATAGTGTATATGGATGTTTTCTTCTCTAAGGAATTCTTGCATTGGTATAGCTTTGAATCCTAGTTCATTGCCTACGATTATTCTTTCGATTTTTCCGTATGTGTTAATATAGTGAAGTAGTTTTGTCTTGAATTCTGTCCAGCTTCTACCATTCATTTTAAAGGCTACTGCGAATTTCGTGAATTTGTCGATTATCGTCATAAAAAGCTCTTTTCTTAGAGTGTAAAATACGTCAATGTGTATAATTTCGCGGGGTTTGGAGAGGGTCTCGCTTACTTTGAAAGGTATTTTGTGTGGTTTTCGGTCATATTTTTCTAGGGTACATATTTCACAATTGTTAATAAATTGTGTGATCCTTAACTTTAGCTGGGGATTATAAATTTGGTTTTTCAATTCCTCGTATACTGCTTGAATGCCTCTATGATTCTTACATAAGTGTTCTTCTTCGATTAAATTGGTTAGTTTACTTTCTTCGTCAACGTCTCTTAGTATCTTTGTACATTTTATAATCTTGAATTTACTATTATTTGAAAACAGGTCTTCGTACGTATTTTTTAAGGTGTCATAAAATTCATTCTCTATTAGAATTGCGTTTAGAAGATTTGGGTTGAAGTGATTTTTTAGTAAAGTAATTGCGGTTTCTCGATCAAATTCCTTTAAACTTATAGTTTTCCTTACGTTTTTAAATATCTTTTCATTCTTTATTCTAGCTGCTCCAGACGTGATTTTTTTATAATTATTTGGTTTTTAAATATATTAATAGGTGATTCTGTTTCTTTTATAGTTGATTTGTGAGATTCTAATGAGAAAATGTTAGCAGGCTGTGGTTCTATTCTTGATAAAGCGTCAGCATTGCTGTTTTTAGTTCGTTTCTTATATTTGATTTCGTAGTCAAATTCGGAGAGTTTTAGTCTCCACCTTACTAGTTTCGAATTTGGTTCTTTTATGGAAAATCACCAAGTGAGGCGAATAGATACGGTCGAAAGTATTTAGTAGCCCAGATAATTGCTAATAGTTCTTTTTCATTCGTACTGTAATTTGTCTCGTGTTGGTTAAGAGTGCGGCTTGCGTAGCAAATCGGATGGTTTTCTTGGGAGAGAACTGCGCCTAGTGCGAAGTTGCTAGCATCTGTTGTTACAGTGAATTTCTTTGAAAAATCGGGGTACGCTAATATTGGGTCATGTGTCAATAGGGTTTTAAGAGTGTTGAAACTATCTACATATATATACATATCTACATATATAGGTATATAGTGTGGGTCAGAAATATTTATTTTAGTATCTTTTTTTAGATATCTAGTCATTGGTTTGGCGATTAGAGAGTAGTCTTTAATCAACTTTCTGTACCTATAATATCCGGTTAGGCCAAGAAACTGTTTTATTTGTTTAGTGGTTTTGGGGATGGGAAAGTTTTTAACACATTCTATCTTTTTCGGATTTGCCTTTATTCCTGCTGGTGTCACGATGTGATCTAAAAATTCCGTTTCCTTTTTTAAAAATTCTGACTTGTCTAACTGAACCTTAAGATTCGCTTCCCTTAAGCGGCGGAATATTAGTTAATGGATTTGATATGTTCTTGCAATGAAGTGGAGAAAATTATTGCGTCATCCAAGTAAACTAAGCAAATTTTATTTATATAGTCTTTTAAGATATTATTCATGAGTCTTTTGAATGTCGCTGGAGCTGTCTTCAGACCAAACGGCATTCTCAAAAACTCATAATGACCTCCTTCTACACTGAAGGCTGTCTTAGGGACATCCTCATTCTCAATTTCAATTTTATGGAAGCCCTTTGCGAGGTCTAGTGTCGTGAAATCCTGGCATCTTCCCACTTTATCTAGTATCTCGTCTATGTTTGGTATCGGATATTTGTCGTCAATGGTTACCTCGTTGAGCTTTCGGTAATCAACGACGAGTCTCCATTTCATTTCCTAACTGGCGTCTGTTTTTTTTTTTTTTTTTTTTTGGACTATCCAGAGAACTGTGATGAATTATTTCGTTTTCGAGCATTTAACGGATTTGCTTCTCTACTTCACTCTTGTGAATGTAAGGGTATCTGTAAGTCTTAGTAAAAATTGGGATGTCGTTAATTGTTCTTATTTGATGTTTTATGGCTGAGGTGAATGTTAATTTGGAGTCTGTTTGATAAAAGATGTCGGAGTAATTTTTTATTACTTCCATTAGTTGAGATTTTTCTTCGTATTGAGGTGTTATGTTCTAATTTGTTCACTTAAAGGTTTATATTCTTTTATTTGCATTGCGTTAACGTTTTCATTGTCCACCTTCTGCGTGGTATTATGAATTGGTGCGAGGGTTTTTTTGTTGAGTGATTTTGTAATAGGCGCTGCTTCTGGCTTATAGTTATAATCTTCTTTGGTTTTAAAGAAGATTGGTATTATTTGTCCTTCTAATTGAATCGCGTTGTTCTGATAATTTATGCACGAATTTAATGGTTTGAGTAGGTCATTACCAATTAAGCCATTATAATAATCATGGAAATGTACGATATAGAATTCTATAAAATCTAAGATTTTTCCGAATTCTTTGAAACATAGTATTTTAACTTTTTTATCTGTGTAGATCTTATGTTGGAGGGTTTTTATAGGAAGAGGGCTAGTTTGGTGGATCCATTTGGGGTGGCAAATACCTGGATTTATATTGAGTTGGTCGCACCAGTATCTACCTATATGATTAGTTTTATAGGTTTTAATTTAGTTTCTATTTTTATATAGGGTAACCCCCCGAGGCAGCAGGATGAAAATTTTCAGGAGGAGTTTGATTGTAGGTTGCTTCATAACTACTATTTATGTTGACGGGTTCCGTTAATGGAAGATTGTTATACGGGTTATGATAGAAGTTTCGCTGTGGATTAGAATCTGAGGTGTTGATTTCAACGTTTGAAAAATTAGCATTTACATCCATTGGTTCGGGTAATGGAAAACGATTAAATATCCTATTTTAAGATGAAAAATGTTGACTATTGAAGTTTGAGTTTTTATGGGGATTAGTATTCTGGTTAAGATTCCGTGGTTGGAAATTTTGATTGTGGTGATAAGGATTTGGATTATTGTGTGACCTGAAATTCTGGTTAGGAATTTGTTGGCTGAAATCTCGCTGTTGGAAGTTTTGCCTATGGTTGTTAAAGCTGGAATTATTTTGTGGGTTAGGGTTTTGATTAGAATTACGTGATTTGAAATTTTGTTGGTGGTAATTTTGTCTGAAGTTAAATTTATTTTGTTCGGGTTTGTTCCGCGTAAAGGATTGCTGATTATCTACTCGAAGGTGAGCGTATACGGCTTCAAAGAGGATGTTTATTGCTCTTTCTAAAGTATCCGGGTTTCTACAGGCTAGAATTGTTTTCATGGGTTCGGGGATTTTGGGTTTAAAAATGTTAAGGGCTGTACGGGAGTTTTTCTGAGCGACGGTGTTTGCTGCTTCCGATCCCTGTCCAAATACAAATAAGGTTTTATTGTTAAGGCGCCTAAGTTTATTTTTTATTTCATCAAATAAGTCTAGGCTGGTTGTTTTAAATGTAGTTGCCCTGAGTAAGTCAAAGAGTTCGTCGCAACTTAGTCGGTCGCCGAAATTATTTTGTAGTGCTGTTTTTATGTCGTTCCAGGAAGTTGCCTGGCAATTGATTTCGATGATTTCTCTGGCCTTGCCCTTAAGTCTACTTTTGATTACATCGGAGAACAGTCCTTGTGATAGTTCGTCATATGTATCCTATCTACTAAACTTAGGAATGTTTGGAGGTCCCTGTTATCACCATTGAATTCGGGGAGATTTCCCAAATATTTAATAGGATTAAGTTGCATTTGAGCCATTTCACCTTAAACTTTAATTCTGTTGCGTTGTTTTCTTTTATTTCTTAAATATAATTTTCTTGCTTTTAATTTAATCAGGGTTATTTCGCGTGAAAGTTTTTGCAATCTTTTAACATCTTCTTCTCTAGATGTATAGAGTATGATTCTTTCTAGTTCTGTTTCTATCTTAATTTTTTCTTTGATTGCGTACATTAAAAAAAAAATTATTGCTTTATATACATATATATGTAATTAATTTTACTTATTAATACCTTGTGTAGTGTTTTCTTGCGACTGAACCCCCTTTTTGGTTGGTATTGCAGTTGTAGGTTGCTTCCTGTTGATCAAGGTTTTCCAAGGAGTTAAGGGAGTTAACTAAAGCACAAAGTCCATAAAGCACAAAGTCCTGTTGATCAAGGCTTTCCAAGGAGTTAAGTGAATTAACTAAAGCACAAAGTCCATAAAGCACAAAGTCCTGTTGATCAAGGCTTTCCAAGAAGTTAAGGGAGTTAACTAAAGTACAAAGTCCATAAAGCACAAAGTAATATGTGGTGGTTTCTTTTTCTTTGTGGTTTCAGTCCTCTGCCTGAAGGTTTCTCGGGCAATCTTTTGTTTTTTGAAACACAAGTTTTTATGAAGCAAATAATGCGTTTGAGTTTTATGATTTTTATTTATGTTTGAAATTTTTGTTTTTTTATTTGTTTGCACAATGTCACTTATGTATAATTATTGTTTTGTCTAAAGGTTTCTCGGACAATCTTTAGTTTTTGGAACACAGGTTTTTATGAAGCAAATAATGCGTTTGAGTTTTATGATTTTTATTTATGTTTGAAATTTTTTTTTTTTAAGCACAATGTCACTTATGTATAGTTATTGTTTAGTCCTTGGGTATGATCTTTCATATCCTAAGGAACAATATCCGTTTATGATACCGCACTGAGGATTAAAATCCACGTTCTACCACAACTTTTCTTGTTTTTGTGTTTGGTATCCTACCGACTGCTCCGCTTTTCTTTTACTTTTGGAAGTGAAATAAAATAAAAAAAAATTTTTTTTCTTATTTCTTTTTTTTTAACTTTAAACTTATCTACAGCGATTGACACTCTTGACACTCAAAAATAAACTCTTCGCAATCTACATTTTCGTGGTTTATATATTAATTTTGTCAAAATTTATTGACACGTGCCGGAAGTGTAGCAGACTTAGTAGGTTTATATTAATTTAATCTTATATTACAAAAGAGGGTTTTGATATAACAGCGCAGCTGTTGGCTTCGTAATCTCGGACTCGCAACATCGGAAACAAAAAGTCAACTCGTTTTACGACTAAATTAAATTCCAACAGAAGAAAGAGACGAATACCCAGTTGGCGACAGTTGGAATGATCCAACTAATGAAAGTGATAATGAAGTAAACGGGGAAATGATCGTCGAAGAGAGGGGTCAAATGAGTGAACCAAATAAGCCGACACAAAAGAGTGACAAGAACGATGAAGAGCAAATTAATGGCAATGTTCGATCGAGTGTGGATGGATGTACGAAAGCTGCAAAATAGAAGAAAACGAATGTTAACATAGGTGAAGTAGTGAAGAACAGAAACAAAATTGAAACGCAAATGGGAGGCCAAAACAATAATTGTACGAATGGGGGTGGGAACAAATTGAACCTTATAAAAAGAGAAATTAAATACTAAAGAAGGAAAAAAGAACTGCTTTTAATAGAAAATGAATTGCTAAGAAAAAGAGAAAAATACGAAATGATTGATGTAAAACCGTACTCCAACAGAAATGTAAGCAAAACCGATAGTATATGTAAGTTAACAATTAACAGTTTTCATTTATTTTCACCAGGATAATTTTACTCTCATCTTTTACTTTTATCTTTTTTCTTATCTTTTGCTTTTATCTCAAAGTAACAATATTACAGTTTTTATGTATATGGTTGTTCTTCATTATTATAACAAAACAACCTTTTCATTTTACATAGTAAAATTACAGTTCATTGTTTAAGTAGTTTTATCTTTTAAGCAAATATCACAGTTTATAGTTTTCCCTCAAATGGTGTAAGGAAAATACAAAATATATTTATCAATACCTTTAAGACCCAGTTGTAATAGATAAGGATTTTATAATTATGTTACAGATTTATCATAAATATGTTTTTTAAGAATAAATACTGGCAAGACATAGCTACCCAGTTTTAATCTTAAGGATGACAAAAGTATAAATACCTTGTAAAAGTAAGGTTAACCTTACTTTAGTTAGTTCAAAAGAGAACTAGCTAACAAAAAACAGTACTTAAGTGTATCCATTTTAAGAATTAAAAAACACTTCAAGATACGGTTACAATAAATCCTGTACACAACAGGATATTCCATAAGAAAAAACAACAAAAAGAGAATTCCTCATAGAATGGACAATTTGATGAAAAAAGAAAACAAATCTTCGACTGCAACAGAAACACGGCCCAAGTTGACATGACTTTGATACTACAAATGGTTAGTTTACGGAATTCACAACAGGAAAACGCATCATTAAAACGCAAGCTCGACCAGACGGCCGTAAAACTCGCTGTAATCCATCCACAGGCTAAAGCATTAGTAGCAAGAACAGCTACATATGATAATGCAAATGAGATAAATTTGGAGATTTTTAAATCCCTTTCCCAATTCGATAGTACTCAAAATAATTATTGTCTACGGCGAGAAGATGCCACTAGACAGAATTCCACGAGGGTTTAACGTGAGTCTCGCCGTGAAGGCCTTACCCACGGTGTGCGACACACTGGGCATATTACAATGCGATTGCCAGCACCCCCCTGGGATAGCCAAGTAAGACTTAGGCTATCTAGGAAAAGCGGCTGACAATTGTGCTATTAACACATATTGTCAGCGCTTTCTTCGCAGCCAGGAGATACCAAATTGATTATGCTAGTATGGAACATAATCCCCATTGGCGGAGGTGAGACCTATCTTACCACCTCTGCTACTCTATGAGTCTGTAGCACCCGGCTGCAATGCAACTCCACATTCGATCACAAAGTCTCTACCAGCGATTTTGGTATCAACCACAACCCGCGTGATGCTCCCACTAGGGGCCCAACACCAAATGATCAGGCGGGAACTCAGTCCCGGGGTCTCCTGATCCCCACGCTACCGGCCAAACTCACCGGTTGGAGCTGCGTAGCAAATCACATAGCAAAGCTACTGCCAAATTGTGATTTATACACCATACTTCACGGGATTGGTCGTCCTGTGGCCAAAGATACAGACTGGACATTTTTACATACCTGCAGGCACGGAGACCCCAGGCAGATGAAATGGTCGATACTATATTGCAAGGATGCAGTATCCTCACCGGTGGGAGGCGGGGAAAACTCCAAACCCCTTCCGTTCGGTGACGGTGAACGGCAACCATGAAATATAGACATAGGAAAAACCCCATGCCTGTCCGTACCCCCCGAGGGATCAAAAAGACGCAGATGACAGGGCACGAACCCGAGACCTGCCCGTGTGTATCCCTATCACCCCCGGTACCAGACAAAGCCTCTGGTCAAACTTCGTAGATAATCTATCTCTGTAGAAAATCTACTTCCAGTTTCAATCCCTTGCGACCCAGCGACTAGTGCCCCCGCAAACGAGCACACAGCTGCCAACAATCAAGCTTCGCAATCGTCACATCAATGTCGCTAACTCCATTCCCACTATCGAACGTATACAGTTCGTTCGGTTCGTTCACCACGTGGAGTCCCCTAGAGAACATCCACTCACTTTGCGCCTCACCCAGAGATTGGCTCAGATAGCCGGACGTAGCGCCGGCTACCTTGCTGAACCACATCGGGGAAGATGCGTTCGCATCCAAACCTAAGATTACAGGATTGTCACTAGAAAATGATAACATTGTATCCATGTACGCAAGATATGGCTCCAAAGGCTCGCTGAACTTGCAGTACAAGCTAGCTAGGAGAAGACGACCGAAATCGCCTTCAACAGAAACACAACCCCCATTCCGAGCTACAAACTTCTGTACAATCTAAGTGAACGTCATTGACAATGACTGCAGCATTATGTCTTTTATCAGGAAATTCCAGCATAAGAGCAGGTAACCCACGCACCCCATTATGGGCTACGTCGGGCTCCTGTATAAGAGCAATGCTGCAGCCATTGTCACAAATGGCCTTTCCCAGTTCCGGCATTGCAGCGACGCCTCTACCGCAATTCAATTGTAGATGGTGGGTACCCATCTGAATGTCTTGCTTTCGCCCTGGCTACCATTGCGCAATACAGCTGACAGTCCTCAGACACCATACGGTGATCCGAGGGCTCCCCAAGAAGAGCGCAGTTACGGCACGAGACAGGGTTAATGCAGTCCCTGGCCATATGTCCATGCTGGCCACAGCGGAAACAGACATCCTCCTTTGCACAGCACTCCTTCCTGAAGTGGTTAAACGACAGGCACTTGAAACAGCTTGGCACCAAATCCATCGCACGTAAGCGGAAAGAGTACCAGCCAATGTAGCAGCGCTGTGCGGTCAGCAGAAACTCCATGGCCGAAGCCTGGCCCTCCAGGACGACATTTACTGCCCCACCCTTGGTACAATCCCACGGACGGCGGTGCCACTAGACAGATGAATAGCATCAGTCAACACTGTAATTCCAATCGATACTTGGTAGCACTTTCAATTATAAAGTCAAAAAAACTGGTGCTGCAGCCAATATATTGTTAAACCACAGTACAGTTTTCAATTCTGAAGCAATCATCAACAGGTTGGATTACACATACTGTGTTCAACAACCACTCTACGTATTAAAGGAAAAGATGACCGAGCTTACCAAAGGGCGAAAATCATTGTCGGAGTTTCATGATGATGTGAGTAAAGCTTTGGCATTCCCTTCGGAATTCATTAGGTGCATGACAGCACATGCAATGCAAGATGCAGTGCGAACATTAAAAAATGGGATTCACAATGAATTTATACGCTCAACATTATATGGTAATCCCATCAAGGACCTGGAGCATGCCTATGCCATAGCGCAAACTATAGAGCATGATGACAGTCACAGAAATTTCCAAAATAAAAATCATCACGTTAAATACATACAAAAACGACCAACATTATAAGCGACCATCATTTCACCCATTTAATCAACATCAAAGTAATTGGCAGCAACAAAACAATTTCCCGAAAGCAGAACCAATGGATACTTCCTACAAAACAATTTCAACAAAATGACACTGAAGTCCACTGCCAACTCTGAAAAAGGATGAGGAACCAAAGCGGAAACTACAGTCAACACTAAAAAATACAACCTAACAGCAACGAATAGAAGCAACTCAGGATGAAGATGACAAGTACAGTACCATAACAGAAAAAAGTGGTAAGTCGTATAATAATTGTAATAATATTTCTAACGATGAATGATGAAGATAATGTGAAATATAAAATTTTTATATAGGTAGATTGTGGTGCAACCCATAACTACATTAAAAAGAACTTAGTTATTGGAGCTAGAAGTAGAATAAAACCATTAAGAATGATCACCATGCATGGTGAATCTATTTAAACTTATAAACAAAAAACAAAAGTGTTATTATTACAATTTTTCTATATTAAAAATAATGATGATTACGATTTGATGTTAGGACATAGATAGAAAATTGTTTATTGTCCCCGAAAAATTAAAGGTGTGACGGAGAGAAAACAGTTTTTGGTGTTAATGGAGGCAAGTATGAATTCGTACGAATGCCTTTTGGGTTGAAGACCGCAACTTTAATTTTCCAACGGTGCGCGGATGACATATTAGGAGAATTAATAGATAAATTCGTGTATGTCTATATAGATGATGTCCTTATTTACTCAGCTACACCAAGACAACACATGCAACACATATACATGGTATTTGAAGCGTTAAATAAAGCAACATTGCAAATTTCTAATGCAAAACCTAAGTTTTTCATGACAGAGGTTGAGAATCTGGGGCATATTATTAAGCACAAAAAATTTCAACAGACCCAGAAAAAATAAAAGCAATTGAAAATTTCCATATACGCAACACCTTAAAGGATCTTCGTAGTTAGGATTAACAGGATATTACAGACGTTTTGTGAAAGATTATGCTCACATCGCGAAACCACTAATAATACACTTGAAAGGTGAGAATGCACATATTGGAAAAAATAAAAGCAGAAGCAGAAGAAGTACAGAAACTAAAAATTAAATTAAAGGAATAAGTTGATTTATTTCAACCGGATTACAATAAACCTTTTGGACTTACCACTGACGCCTCCAATATAGTTATTGGAGCCCTGCTAAGTCAGAACAAGAAACCTATATATCTTCTGTCCCGTACACTTAGTACGACGGAACAAAATTGCAACACCAACGGAAAAGAACTGTTGCGATAATTTGGGCCTTACAAAAATTAAGGAATTATATATATGGCATAACCGACTTCTCTATTTTTACGGATCATCAACCGTTAACCTACGCCATCTCGAAAAAAAATCCTAACACCCATCAAATACTTCTTATATACAACATTAGCAATCATTACCATCATTTTGTCTACTTATATTATTCTGAAAATTACAAAATACTGTGTAGCTCTCAGGGAAATTAGGGCAAGGGGAAATTTTCACGTACTATATAACAGAGAACTAGAAAGGCTACTACAAGGATTGAACATTAATTCAGTATGAATCGAAACAATCCATTTTTTAATGAGGGAAGAGTTATAATGAATCGGGACGATTCATTTTAAGAAGGGAGAGAGTTAAGATGGGCAATTAATAGTTTTCATTTACTTTCACCAGGATAATTTTACTCTTATCTTTAAAGAGAACAAAGATTGTGGTTGTAAAAACAATCTTATCAGTAGTGGATTTGTAAACAAATAAAAATCCAATTTAAGAAAATACTTTTACTTTTATCTCAAAATAACGATATTACAGTTTATATCATTTATGATTGTTCTTCATTATTGTAAACAAAACAACCTTATCATTTTACCTATTAAAAATTACAGTTTATTGTTTAAGTAGTTTTATATTTTAAGCAAATATCGCAGTTTACAGTTTTCCCTCTAATGCTGTAAGGAAAATACAAAATAGTTTTATCAATACTTTTAAGACCCAATTGTAATAGATAAGGATTTTATTACCATAAAATAGATTTATCATAAATATGTTTTTAAAGAATAAATACGGGCAAAGCATAGTTACCAAATTTTAACCTTAAGGATGACAAAAATATAAATACCTTGTAAATACTTTTGCTAAGCCAGTTCATCAACAAACTCGCAAAATTAAGGTTAGTTCATAAGAAAACTAGCCAACTCTAAGTAGTACTTAAATGTATTTATTTTAAGATATAAAAATCGCTTATATTGTTTTAAAAAAACAATTTGGATTGCATAATTTAGAAATGTTTGTGCTGTTTACTCCCCTGATGATTTTAATCAAAAGAGCTCCTTATAAATAAAGTACATGATAAGGTACAAATTTGGCTCAATTTAAAGCGCAATTACGTCTCTGAAAATTTGGACGCTATACTTGTACTAAAAGAAATGTCGGAAATTTTCTGTACAAAGGAGAACAGATTGGCTGTACGGCGAATTTTTGAGGACAGAAAGTGGTTGGAAAACGAAAACTTTATTGACTATTACAGTGAAAATATGATTATGGAAATCAACTGAATATGAAACGAGGCGAATTAATGGACTACATTGTAGATGGAATTCCTGACTAAAATCTGAGAGTTCAGGCATTCTTTGGGTGATGCTGCATCAAAAAGAACTAACATAATGAATGTGAGATGTTTTAACTGCAACTGTCTTAGACATTTTTCGGCAGAATGCAGGAAGACGGGATGCATGCAACGGATGTGGAAGTCAAGAACATCTAGTCGCTTCATGCCCAGAAAGAAATGGTCCATCGTCATATCAGAAAAAAAATTATGCAAATTATTTTAAGTTCAGCAGGGATAAATTGTTAAAAACATTTTTTTATTTAGAATGCCTGACGGATACAGGAAGCGCCATAAGTTAAGTTAGAAGAACATTTTCGAAAAGACGAATTGAATACGACAAAATGTCAAGCGTTGACTCAATTTTGTTTTCTTTTTTTTTTTTGAATTACTAAAAGTAACATAAATACGTTTGGCAAATGTAAAATTTAATGAGTCAATAATTTACGAATGTAAACGCAAAGATTTTTTTAGAAAGGACAAATCTGATATTCAATTGAATGATATTGTTCGGTATGCGAACAAGGATATGGTTACAGCGATAAATAAAATTATGTCGATAGAATCTAGTACAAATGATGAAAGTCCGCTAATTGTAAATGAGAGTGACGATAATAAGGTTTAGAACAAATTACACTATATATTTGAAAATTGCTATATACCACCAGAATGGTTAGATGAACCAAGGGTGAAAAGTGTCAAGCCATTTAGTTGCACACCATGTAGACTTTCTTGTGATGAAAGGCAATACCTTCAAATAATTTTGGATGAATATTTATCCAAAGGCTACATTAAGCCAAGCAATGCCGAATTCATTTCGCCAATAGTTTTAGTTAGGAAAAAAAACGAGTGATTTGCGATTATGTGTAGATTACCGTACGTTGAATAAGATGACGGCGAAAGATAACTATCCTATCCCCTTATAGATGATTTATCTGATAGTTGGCGGGAAAACGATATTTCACGAAATTAGATTTGAAAAATGGGTTTTCCCACATGTTTGTCTATGTCGACTCGGTAAAACCTTTGGAGCAATTCGAATTTCTTGAAGAACCATTTGCTCTGAGGAATGTCCCTTCAGTTTTTCAAAGGTTTATCAATAAAATGTTCGGGAACATGGTGAGAGAAGGAAAACTAAATATCTACATGGATGACATAATGATTGCGACAAAGGAAATAGATGAGCATTTCAGAATACTAGGGGAAGTTTTCGAAGGGTTGGTTCAGAAAGAACTATAATTAAGGATAGACAAGTGTGAGGTTTTCCAGGTATAAAATACCTTTTATTTAGAATAGATGGGAATGGTACAGGAGCAGATGATAGAGATATGCGAGCGATTAAGGGTTTACCGTTACCGACGAATGTTCACTCATACAAGATTTCTTGGGCCTCGGATTCGATTTCAAGAGAGTTGTTAACGATTATTCTGCACGATCTGGCGAAAGAGAAGGAACAATTTCTTTTCGGACATGAATAATAAGGGCATTTGAGTTGTTAAAGCACGAGTTAGCTAAGGCAACTGTATTATCACTTTACAACCCAAGGGACGAAACTGAGCTTCATAATGATGCCAGCAGCTCGGGGTTGTGAGCAGTGTTGTTGCAGCGAAATAATAATGGGAAATTGCATCGAATTTTTTATTCTCAAAAAGAACCGCTGAAGCAGAATCGAAATACTTAAGTTTTGAACTTGAAATGTTGGCGACTGCGATCTTAAAGAGATTTAGAATTTATTTACTGGGTAAGAAATTTAAAATTATCACAGATTTGCGCAGACTTTAAGTAAGAGGAATTTAAACATGAATAGAAAAGTGGGCCTTGGACTTACAAAATTATGACTATAAATTGAAGCACAGACTCGGCGCATACATGCTGCATGTGGATGCGCTCAACACTTTTGAGGAGAACCTGATTATTTGCCAAAATAGAGATCCAAAATTGAGGAAAATGAAGGACGAAAATCTGTAGACGATATCTTGTTGTTTTGCGTGAGTTACCAATGACAGCCGTCCAACCTTAAAATAACAACAACCAACAATAATAACAACAAATCTTCAACGGTTATCAATTCAAGGAAATACTTACCAACAACAAATAATTTTTCCAGACTGCAAACTTTACAAAGTTAAATAAGTTCAATTAAATTTCCTAAGAATTTTATAAATTTTAATTTAGGAACTTTTGGAACAATAACAAGTAATTTAACTGCAAACTTTGCGAAATCAAATAAGTTCAATATACTAAGTCAAACTGCCTAAGAATTTTCAATTCCTAAGAATTTTAACAAATTAAATGCAAACACAACTATTTTTATTTTGTAAGAATTTAAAAAGTAGTGTAGAAAATAAAACATCATTATTAATCAACTGGCATTAATTGAAGTTTCATTTTCACCTCTGGTCACTGGCACAGTCGACGGGCGGTTTAAGTTTAAGTGTGTGCTTGTATGAAAGTGAAAAGTTTATGTGGTTAGTGTAAGCAAAAATTTTAATAAAAGGGACTGTGTATCAAACTCATCGTAGAAAAAAAAGAATTAATATATTACGAAGGAATATCATAACTAAAAAGAAAAGAAATTGTGTATTGAAACCACTGTGGAAATATCTTATAAAAAGAATTAATATATTATGAATGAATGAATGAATGAGTTAATAAAAAAAGGAACATTTTAAAGTATACTCCATTATAACATACCAAAGATAATAAGTGAAAGGTCGCTATAATATGAGCGAATATCATATTGAGACCTGACTTTTTAGAAAAAGAAATTATTTTATAAAAAGGGGCTTGAGTGAACATCAGTAGCCTTTATAAGATAACAATAAGATTTAGAAAATATGTATATGTACAAAAATAAAATCATGAAAATATTAAGTAAACAAAAATAAAATACAAAAGAGAGAAGTTAAAAAAAAGATTTGTTTTAAAGAACAAACTAACTAATAAACACTTCATACATAAGTTGAAGCACAAATACTTACTTATCCGTTTACCTACCTACGCCAATAAAGTTGATTAATAATCATAACATAAATAAAGCAAAAAACGAATATAAGAAGGCCCGGATAAATCAACAATGCAATGGTTTTCCTGTAAGTTATCTCTTATTTTATTTTATTCTATTTAGAGTAAATGCCAAAGACAAATAAGTTTTCACCATACATTATATTCAAGAGTAGAAGTTTAACTTCCATACCAGAGGCAGGAAACTTTGAAACTATGAACAACGAACAAGCTACTCCAACCGTTGCAACTAATTTCCAAAACAAAATATTTCAATCTCTTAAGATACCAGATGCAATTAAGCAATTGCCAACATTTGATGGAAACCCTAGGCTACTACATGAATTTACTAACAACGTCGAAGAAATTCTTTTATTTATTCGTGCTACAGACAAACCGCCGTATGGTCAGATCGTGCTAAGGCCATTCGAAATAAAATCGAGGGCCAAGAAAACGAAATTTTAAATATGTACGGAACCCCACTAAACTGGGACAACACAAAAGAAAATCTTATCACGTATTATTCAGATAAACGCACTGAAACCTCACTAGTTAAAGATTTACGTTTCTTAAAACAATATAATAAACCATTCGCCAAATTTTACGGTGAAGTAGTCGAGCTGCAATCTGCTTTGTGTAATAATATTTTTTTACATGAAACCGATGCAAATTCTCTATTCAGAGATGTGCCTTAACGCATTCACCACTGGACTAAAGGACCCTTTGGAAACAACTATTAGAGCAATGAGGCCAACTAATTTAACATATGCATTGGATTTCTACGTTAAATTACCAACAAGGTTTTGGACAAAAGAATTTCAACAGGTATCAAAGTCAACCAAGATTTAATAATGTCCCCTATAATAGGAATCGTTATGGAAACAATGGCAGACAAAACAATAATAACTTTCATAACAATTTTCAGTATAGAAACCAAAGCTATTGTAATATACAAGAAAATTGTCAAAATCCTTTCAACGCTGGGAAAAATCAAAATTCTAACACAAATAATTTTTACAATTTTAACTCACAAGGACACTTCAATAGTTTTCCGCAACAACGTACTCCCTTTAATAATGGTATACCTAAATTGCCACCATCTGAACCGATGGGCACCTCGAGCGGATTTTCTCATCTGAGAAGTAAAAATTCATTTTCAAATATAAAACAAAGTCCAAGTTCACAAATAAAAAGGTATTATAACATGGAACTCAATAATTGTGGGAATCTAGCACAACATGAGGTAAAGAGGTAAATTTTTTAGACGTCACTTTGGAAAACCTACAGGATATTTAGATGCGAATAAACACGGAAATGAGCTAATATATATTAATATTAAAATTAATCAGAAAAACCTAAAATTCTTAATAGATACAGGTGCATCGACGTCCTTCATTTCTCCAGAGCATGTTCACCCACAACAACTTGTTAAATGTTAGCCTACAACCATTAAAACTATATTAGCAAAACACTAAATTAACGAAATAGCGATACTTCCAATCTTTAATGAGCTTAACCAAACAGGTAAATTTTCATTTTTGGTGTTCAAATTCCATAATTATTTTGATAGTATGTTACGAATTGATTACTTATCAAACCTTACGGCTCAAATTGATTTAAATAAAAATATAATAAAAACATAATCAGTAATAATATCTTTACAGCGTAAACCAAATTTACGTTCCGAATGATTTTCCATAACCCAATACAAAAAAAAATGCTCAAATTACCAGTGGATGTCGAATTCGGTGAAATCTGGATCCCAGAAACCCAAGTAGGCTACAACATTATCATATCGAGTGGGATATACAAGGCAAACAAGTGGTTTAGTTTACTGGAAGTATCTAACATAAGCAATAACATAGAAATAGTTTATTTTGAACAACCTATTAAAGTACACAATTACTGTTCTAGTAACTTTTTTGAAATTTATTCCTTAGATATAGAAACATCAAGAAGCGAAGAATTTAATGATATAAGAGATCTCTTCAGACCTGATCATCTTAACAGCGAGGAAAGAAAGTTATTATTAAAAACACGTAATAAATATTTTATAGAGAAGGGCTGAAACTAACATTCTCCAATAAAATTAGACACAGTATTCCTACAAATAATGAAATACCAGAATACACAAAGTCGTACAGGCACCCTTACGTCCACAAGAAAGAAGTTCAAGATCAAATTTTTAAATTACTAAATCAAAACGTAATACGTCTTAGTTATTCACCGTGGAGTTCAACCGTGTGGATTGTCCCAAAGAAGAAGGCAAACAAAAGTGGAGACTAGTAATCGATTTTAGGAAAGTAGATGAAAAAAACCATAACAGACAAATACTCTATACCCAACATAAATGAACTTCTGGATAAATTAGGACGATGTGTATACTTTTCTACTGTAGATCTCGCAGGTGGGTTTCATCAAATTGAGATGGACCCTAAAGACATACCGAAAACTGTCTTCTCTGTGGAAGGGGGCCACTTTGAATTTATTAGGATGCCATTTGGCCTAAAAAATGTCCCGTCTACTTTTCAAAGAGTGATGGATAACATTTTGAGGGATTGGATAGGAAAGGTATGCCTTGTGTACTTGGATAATATTATTATTTTCGGCACCTCCTTACAAGAACATATTAGGAATCTGGATTTGGTTTTCGAAAATTAAGGGATTCAAATTTTAAAATTCAAGTAGACAAGTCAAAGTTTCTACGAAAAGAAATTGAATTTTTAGGTCAAATCGTGTCAACAGAAGGCATAAAACCAAATCTAAACAAAATTAGTGCAGTTAAGAATTTTCCGATTCTAAGAACAGTGAAAAACCTTAAATCATTCTTGAGATTATTAGGTTATTATAAAAAGTTTGTACCAAATTTCGCCAAACTGACAAAACCTTTAACGGTTTGTCTGAAGAAAGGAATGGAAGTTAAGCTAACTGAAAATTATGTAAAAACATTCGAAATGTGTAAGAATCTGCTCTGTAATGATCCAATCTTACAGTACTCAAACTTCCCTAAAGGCTTCATATTAACAACAGATGCTATCAATTTTGTACTAGGTGCCGTGTTGTCCCAAGGTCAGATAATTGGCGACAAACCAATTTGCTACACTGGTAGGATACTAAATACTTCGGAAAAAAATTATTCGACCATTGAGGAAGAATTGTTAACCGTAGTGTGGGCAACAAGATACTTTCAACCGTATCTCTTTGGTCGCGAATTTAAAATAGTGACCGATCATAGACCATTAACGTGGATAATGGGTCTGAAGGAACCTAACTCAAAGCTAGTTCGTTGGCGTTTGAAGTTAAAAGAATTCGAATATGAAATTGTGTGTAAAAAAGGTACACAGAATACTAACGCTGATGCTCTCAGTAGAATAAAAGCAGACGTAAATAGCCATGAGGTAGCCCCAGTCGCAAATACTTCTACTAGTACGATTCATTCTGCAGAGAAGGATCAGGATGACGGTATTTTTCAAACAGTAAAACGTACCGTTTAGTACATTGTACTCAAAGAATAAACGACTTAAAAGATAATGACGAACAAGACGAAATAATAGGAAAGTATCATCAAAATAGTAATCACGGAGGAATAGATGAAACGTACTTACATCTCAAAAGGGAATATTTTTTCCCAAACATGAAATACAAAATATCCCAAATAATTAACAACTGCGACGTCTATCACACACTTAAGTATGACAGACATCCACAAAAGATAATCTACCAAATACAAGAAACACCATCAAAACCTTTAGATATTTTCCATATAGACATTTACCATATAAATAATCAACAAATACTAACTATTATAAATAAATTTTCAAAATTTGCAGCAGGATTTACAATAACTGCCAGAACCAGCCTAAACATGATTAAATCTCTGAAAAGTGTCATTAGCACTTACAGGATTCCTAAAAAGATCATCTGTGATGAAGAAAAAGAATTCACCTCAATAATTTTGCAAGACTTTTGCAAACAATTTGGCATTCATTTACATATAACATCCTTCCAACGATCTTCAAGCAACGCGCCTGTTGAGAGACTACATT
This sequence comes from Philornis downsi, assembly GCA_019455685.1. NCBI lineage: Eukaryota > Metazoa > Arthropoda > Insecta > Diptera > Muscidae > Philornis > Philornis downsi. Next base: position 29,216 of record JAHXMU010036600.1, read on the forward strand.
CTACACTGACAGAACTATATAGGATAATAACATTCGAAAGGAAAGAGAGCCGACTTTCAATTGAGCATGACGAAATTTTTTCAGAAGCTCTCATAACTTATAACAACTCAATCCACTCAACGACAAAACTAACACCTTACGAATTATTTTTTGGGAGACCTCATGTCTCCAGTAAGAAAATAGAATTCAATAAAGAACATGAGTATTTACTGAAACTCAATGAGTATCAACAAATTATTTATCCAAAAATTCAAACATCAGTCATCTACATCTTACACGGTGTCGAAGGTTTTAAGAAATTACAGGTATGTACTCGAAGATGTAGAAGGATTCCAAGAATCTTGTAACCCTTACACGGGTGTGTGGGAGGTTGGAAATAAGCGCCCATTGCTCAAAGGTCATTCGTTCGTTGATATCAGGTGATATCGTAAGTTCAGGATGGCCGAGTTGTAGTAACGTAGGTGATGACCAATACTATTTCAAAGTGTACTTATTCGATGTAACAATGACTGTAGATTATGGTTTCCCTATTATCCTTAATATACTTACCATTCCTTGTATATATGTATGTAAATACAATATATTTGTCTTACTCCTAACCATGAATTTTAGTGTAATACAATCTTATATTTATCCTGCTCTATCAATTCAAACCTCGTTAAACTATGTACTCAACTGACGAGATGAAATCATTCAATATAGAGAAATTGAAAGAAGAAGTCGCGTCGCAGAGTTTCATTGTTTATTTAAGCTGATATAATGGCAAGACATACCGAGGCAATATATAAGTAAAACAAAATGTATTTTTTGTATTTGTGAATTTATTAAAGTGATCGCCGTCTGACAATCTTCTTGTTACTATAAAAACTAAACTTAAAAACATTTTCTTTCCTTCAATACGCGTTCAGCTATAAGTAAAAAGTGCATCGTAAATATAAACATAATATTGTTTGTGTGTTTGTTTATAGTTTACGATTATACCCAGACGCTTATGTTGCATAAATGCTACAATTAGTTATGTTAGGTATGTTAGACCAATTGCGCGGTTACTCGTGTTAACTCCTCCTTTGCTAAGCATTGGCCGTCCTCGGCCTTTGTAAAACTATCGATGACATGTTGCAGATCATGTTGCTTAGCAATAGATGCTGATTACGATGACAATCGGAAAGAGCCTGCACATTATAGGTCTTATCGTATATTGTTTTTTCATTTCGCCAATGTAACGCAGATTTTCTGCGCTTAATCTTTGAAGGTATGGTATGCTCCAAATCTCATAGTGGCCGGTAATGTTGACAACTCCTACTGTTGCTGAACTTGGGGATTTTTTAAGTGTGCCGTTATGATTTTTGTAGATTGACCCGTTAAATTGCATCCTCAAACGTTAATAGATAACTACCATCTACGTTCTGTTTTGAACCCTCTGGCGTCTCGATAATAGTCATTCGTCATTAATGATAACAATACCTTCGTCAACCAACGTCAACGGTTCGAGGTGGCTGGGGCGTGTGATACAATGAGCTAAGCTGCCTAAATGAAGTTGCTGTGCGCATGTTGATTTTTCCGATTTTCTTTAAAACGTTGACGTAAGCGTTTTACTACAATTTCTTATTGCAAATGATTGCTTGCCACAGTCGGCGATATCGTTGTATAACCGTTCCGTTGTGCTGAACAGGGTATAGAATGATTCTCTTACAAACTAAATTTGGAATTGGAGTTTTAATCAAGAACTGTAAATAATCGTTATCTAAAAGGACTTTAACTTTAACATAAGATACTTCCATTAAATCATTTAAAGTTACATTTGTAGAGTGCGCACAAGTTATATTTTTAACATCATTTGCGTCTAAAAATAAAGGATTAATTACGCCAATCTTTGCCAGCGTAATTGCTGAAATTGAAGATTCTATTTCTGAAATTATCATCCTATTCCTCGCGAGTAATGTCTCATAAAGATAGCTAGTATCAATCTGTTGTTTCTTAGTATTCTGGATGATGAAATTAACTGTGTCGGTAAGGTTATTAATTTATTCCTGCATTCTTGATTTAACAGATATCTGCTGATTTTGTGAGTTAATGAGCCTTCTCTGTAGGAATTTTAATACCTCAAAATCATTAAAGTCTGGCGTACCCGAGTTACGGGTAACCCATAACACAACAACACACCACAACCTCTAACACAACAACAACACATACACTCCTACATATAAACACACATATTTCAAAATTCACTTTAATTTCATTATTTGGCACTCGCGTCAACACTACATCCGTTACAATAACTACATGTACAATCACATACATACTATGTACATTGAAATAATAATTTAAAATATAAGCATATTGTAATTTCACCTCAATATTTCCAAATAAAATGTCTGAACTACATCCGTTAAATTGTTTCACACGGTAAACAAATTACCAATTCTGCATAACTGTAAACCAAATGTATGGTGTTTAGTTTTGCTGACTAGCAAATAACGTAAGATATATTAAGGCAATAATGTAAAAAGCATTCAGTTTGAATCTGTCATCCAACAGAATAAAGTAATAAGTAATGTTCCTGTAATTAAAAAAAGTGCTTTTGTTTTTTTCAAAGACGTAACTCCCGCAATAACCTTCAGAGCAGTCCCCAAGAGGTTTATGCTTCTGGCCTGCCTGTGGTGGACATTAAGATTTGCCAAGAGCAAATCTATGTGCGAAACGTCAGAGGTTAGCAACATTTTCATATGGGATTGGGGAAAATGACTTGAAAGCTCATAAGTTTTCTCAGCCATTTCGGAGTATTTGGTGAGGTTGATAGAGTGAGGTAAATAGTTGAAGTCTTGCTAAAGAATTGCGTCAACCTCCTGAATAGGGATGTAGTTGTAATTTGAATAATCCGTCTATTTGGACCCTGCTGATTGAATGAGAAGCATCACTATCCAGATCCTACAAAGATAAGTTGAGAATAATCTCAGACTAATAAAAAAAGGAAAATAAAATTCCTTTTTGTTCCTTAAGGACAGCTTTAAGTTATGGAAACTATTTCAGGTTGTCCTTATGGACCACCCACCCTTTAATGAGAACGTGTTCCCCAGGTCTGCATTTACAACGTCGACCCCAAAATGATTTTTCAAAAGAGAGGTTATGGTTCCTGAGTTAAAGCTTGCCTCAGTAAATAGTTTTTGTGTCCGGGAAAATGTTCATTAATTGAATAATTAGGCCATTGACGTCGACGATCGTCCGAGACGGTATAGGCTGAACGATCGCAAATTTGGAAAACTTATCCAGACATGTAATGAAATATTTCCTTTCAGTAGGAAAAATATCTATATGCAACATCTCGCCTACATGTTGCATATATTGCTGTTACCCCAAACTCTTGCCTACGAGGATGTCTGTCGTAATTAGCTTTGTTGCATATTCTACAATTTCTGACGATTTCGATCGCGAGTTTCGTCATTTTCGGAAAATAGTAATCGTGCAGTATTTGTTTAACATTTTCCTTGCGATGCCTTATGGGCTCGGTTATGCTCGGCGATAACTATTTCCTTTTGTTCATTTTTGTTTATAATGTCCGATATTCTGTTTTTACAGTGGTATAATTTTGTAGCCGGAAAACATCGGACTAATTCATTTTGGATATAAGCAATTCGTAAAATACGACATTAACAACACCAGAGATGTCTACTGCCTTAACTTTATCTATTAGGCCTTCCCTAGGAATTACATTTCATGACGAGTTTTTTCGCCAAAAAGGATAAAATTTCGATTCGAAATTGTGCTGGCTTGTTCCAAAATTATTTGGTTTCAGAAGCAGTTGAGAGGTTTTCCGGTCGACTCTATTTTGTAGGTAAGAGATTCCTCGCTATGAACGGTAGCCATGTCTGACAGGGCTTCTTCCTCTAGGGTATGAATGTTTCGACGGGACAGAGCGTCTGCGACATGGTTTTCCTTGCCAGGTTTATAAAAAATGTTAGCATTGTGCTCATCGATGAAAGCCTTCCATCGCTTAATCTTTGCGTTTGGGTTGCAAAAGAAACCGCAAAAGTGAGGGGTTGATGGTCCATGTAAATATTTAGGTTCCTTACACCATAAAGGTAGTATCTGAGAATTTTCAATGCCCAAACAATTGCGAGTAATTCGCGTTCGTTTGTGGCGAAGTTCAACTCTCGGTCTTTTACGGTACTGGAAATAAATATGATTATTTTTCCGCCCTGAGACAACACAGCTCCTATACCCAATGACGAAGCATCCGTCGTAAGATCAAAAGGCTTCTTAAAGTTTCGATAGAGCAATATAACGTCTTCTGATATTAAGGCTTCTTTGAGCTTGTTAAAAGTTTGTAGCTGGGTTTCATTAAACCTTATTTCAACTTTCTTAGATTGCGTCGCGCCTATTTTCCCGTTCTCCGCTTTTAAGATATCCGTCAAGGGCTTTGCTATTAAAGCGAAATTCTTTATGAAGCATCGATAATAACTTACCAGTCCCAAAAAGGATCTGACATTAAACAAGGTTGAGGGCTGGGTGTAATTGCGAATTGCATCAATTTTACTAGGGCTAGTTAAAATACCACCCTTGGACACAATGAATCCCAGATACTCGACGCTATCTTTGGAAAAATGCGATTTTTCGTAACAGGCTCTCATGTTAGTCTTGTACAATCCGGTAAGAACCCATTTGATGTGTTCCACATGCTGCTTCTCATTTTCCGAAAAAATGATTACGTCATCGACGTGAACATAGACAAATTTGCCTATCTGGTCCCTCAATACATCGCCGATTGCCCGATGAAAAATGCTTGGTGCATTTTTTAACCTGAAGGGTAACCTGCAGAATTCATATTTGCCGCTTCCGACCGAAAAAGCGGTCTTTTCCCTATCCCGTTCGGAAAGGGCAATTTGGTAAAAATCGAACCGGAGCCAATGTCGTAAAATGCCTGCTTTTCAAAGGTTTGAAAGAATGACAGTCACATTAGTAATTGGGTATTTATCGTCTATAGTCCTTTGATTTAAATGTCTGGCTTTTCCAAGGTTTGAAAGAATGACAGTCACATTAGGAATTGGGTATTTTTCGTCTATAATCCTTTGATTTAATTTTCGAAAGTCTATGACGAGACATTTTTCGTATTACCATGTGTCCGTTCCCTTATTGTCGACGACCCATACACGGGGATTTGGATTGCCGTATTGTCATTTTTCTGTAAATCACGAACCTCCATGGGGTACGGATATAACTTCGTGTATACCGGCTCGTCACTTTCGGTGCGAGTAGTGGTGAATAGTGACGTTAGTGTTATAGGGGAGTGACTTATTAACGTCCGAAAAACCCCCTTTAAACTCCCAATCATCCCTCGCAACTTATCCTCAATTACCTGTGGCACCATAATGTTCTCCACTTTAATATAGTTTGCATTGGCGCGCTAGTCATGATTTTCCCGATTCTCAAATCCAAAACCGCGTTTATCTGCGCAAGCAGATCAAGGTCTATAATCACGCCAAAAGTTGTAGAAGAGGATAATATAAAAAAATGTACAGGTTTTCCCAAATAAGTTAACGAGGCATTTTTCGCTAATATTAGTAAAACCATGAATTGATTTTGCCATAAAGCGATTTTCAACCACTCGAATGTTCCTTAATCCTCTAAAGGGCTTAATGTAATTTCTGGACGCCCCTGTGTCGGTAAGTAGTTTCATCGTCCTCTCCGCTATGTCCCTTTCTATAAACGGTAGCAAGGAGTTCTGACTAAAAAATTAATTTCGTCCGAACTAACCAGAACTAAGCAGTCCTCACCAATTCCAACGACTTCCGAATCTACCATTATTCGATATTCACCATCCTCTCGATCAGAGCCGCTGTGGGATAAATGATTAATTCTGTGGTGTTTCGGTCCTGTAAACCGAGCTGAGTCATTGCGTGGTCTTTTCTGTGTTGGACCCTGATTTGGGTCGTTGTGGTACAAAGAGTTACCACCTGAATGGTTCTGCGTTCGCTGTATGGATCGCAGTGAAGGGTCAACGTCCATTGATTGGACACGATCGAACTTGGGTTAAGACCAATTGTTAGAAACCTGTGGTTTGCTAAAGCGGGGTTCTTTAAATGGTGACTATCACCCGTGAAATTTTTTTGATAACTATCTCTTCCTCTAAACTTCTGTTTTGTTTCACATTTTTGTGCCTTTTCCTCCAAACTTTTGGCGAAGTTGTTTGCGGACATGTATCGCTGAAAGTACATCACACAGCGGGTTTTTCGTTCCTGAAACGCATCCATCCTATACTTCTCATTAAGAGAAGATGCGGTGTCCCTATCATAAGTCATTTTTGTCTTATTGGTCAATAGAGTAAGCCTGCCTTTACTTCGTCAAAGTACTGTAAGAAAGTCATGCTGCCTTGGCGAAGAGTTGACATCTCTTGTTCTATTAAATATATTGGTGGCTTATCAGAATAAGTAAATCGAGGGGACTAATTATGGCCTTAAAATTAAAGATGGTATTAAAAAATGCCAGTACTGAATCGGCCGGACCTTCAACTTTGTTCCTTATGATAACAACAGCCTGAAAATGCTTGCTGCTACCTTCATATGACTCAAAAATTTTGTATGCAGTAAGTGCAGCTTGCCGCCATGAGACGTAATTTTCCTATTTACCTTTGAAATCGGGAAGAAATTTAACTATATCTAATGGTTCACTGCACTGTTTTTCCGGGTCAATTGTTATTTCCCTACAAGTTTCGACAATGGGGGTTGTGACACTAATGTCACTTAGGCGTTGTGAAATGGTAGCCAACTTCTGTTCGAAATCAGCAATAGTCTGTTCTCCTTTTTGTTATAATTTTAACAAAAGATTCCACCCGTTTGGGCGCCAGTAAAACAAAATGTACTTTTTATATTTGGGAATTTATTAAAGTGATCCCCGTCTGACAATCTTCCTGTTACTTTGAAAACTAAACTTAAAAATATTTTCTTTTCTTCAATACCTGTTCAGCTACAAGTAAAAAGTGAATCGTAAACATAAACATAATATTGTTTGTGTGTTTGTTTATAGTTTACGATTATACCCAGACGCTTTCGTTGCATAATTGTAGCATATTGAGTAGTTATGCTAGGTATGTTAAACCACTTTCGTGGTTGCTCGCGTTAACTTATACAAAAATTATGTCGCACTTTCTCTTGTCTAGTACCAACAACGAGAGGCTTGTAATGCAATCGTTTACGGTGAGCTGAAGATTTTGATTCCGACTATTTAGAAATTTGTGTCAGAATCAATAGAGCTTTTAATCGTGTTTCCCTTTTATTTGGATACCTCTCAATTAAATTTTTTCACACCATCTCGAAACGGTCAATTTTTTAGGGTACAACTTACATAAGCGTGAGTCTTTTTCAGCAGATAAAAAAAGTTTCTCAAGGTTGGCTAGGCGAGGTCTATTTCTGTGCGATACCGAGGACATATACCTAAATGATAGTCTTCTTAGAAGAGATAAGTATCACTGGGTCAGGGACATATTAGGATCAGGACGCCTTTCGTGGTTATCGGTATAGGTTTCCAAATTATCTTATCAAGCAAATCGTTTGCTGTAGGCTGCATACAATTTCCCATTAATATCCTCCAAGTCGACTTCCTCTTCTTTAGTTTGTATCATTGATGGTAGGTATGGTGGGATATCCTGATTGGATTGAGAATTGCAAGGATTCCATAAATGTACAATTTCATCTTTGTGGATTTCCAGCGAATGAATAGAATGATTCTAACGGGGAATTGCATGCGCTGAGATCTACAACGCGGACGAAAGATATAATCAAGTTGACGAGATTGGACACGTTCGGAGCGTATAAAAAGAATCTTATCAAATTTGAATTCATGCCGTATACGACTGGGGAGAGAAATTTAAACAACAATTTCTTATAAATGGAGAGGGATTTATTTTGGCCTCAATGTAGTTGTTATGTTTGATGGATTATTCTCTTACTAAATGTCAGACTCTTATAATGAACTACGTCTCAACTTAAAAAAATATTGTTAAGCAACAACAAATCCTTGTTGAATTTTTTTTTGTGGAATACGTTATTTAATAACGAGGGAAATGTTTTGAATTAATGTGCATGAAATTAATTTTACTTCGTTCACAAAGAGTACTTGCTTTAGGCTGTAACAGTTAGCAGAAGTTCTGAAGTGCCTTGGTTTTGCTGCAAATTATATTTGATTTGTCTCATCGCTACTCTAAGATTTATAAATGTGTAAATATAGTGTCCGTTAATAATAATCATTTTCCTTCCAATACCGCACACTTAGGAAAATTTCAACTAAATATTAAGGACCTTATTCATAATAGTGTATTGAACGTTTGAAGAACATTTTTACTATGAAAATTTGATTACTAAATCGCCAATAAATATTTAATAATACGGCTCTCATTATCTACAGCTATTTACAATATTATATATAAGTAATTGAGGATTTATAAGAGACTGTTACAACTTGAATGTTCGCAGGCATGAAGTGAAGTAACTCTAATCGATTTTTGTGAACGTACATAGATGTTCCTAGTGACAAAATTAATTACTATAATAACCTTCAGTCAGGGAATAAAAATCAATTACAATAATCGGGAAATCTGCGGATAACATCAATAACTATAGGTATGGACTTAAAACTAAGTATTTAAAAAATAAGCTAATTTCCCGTTACATAATATGTAATTAAAGTGCTTGCGGATATATTTATCTTTTGGCATTTTAGCTAACTAAGTTACATCATTTTAAAGCAGAAACTTGTTCTGTTTTAAAAAGATATAAATTTTACGTTTTTAATTACTACATTTTAAAAATACACCCAAACGAGGTAAACAAATTACGTTTAGCTAAGTGCGAAAATATTCCCACATAACATTAACTTAAACCGTTTGTATATTATCACCCGTTTACCGTAAGCTGAAAAAGTCCGGGACATTACATTTTCTAGTGCAGACTCATAGTAAACTACATAGTTATTTAGGGTTGCAAGATATTTTTGTCTGATTCAAAAATTGACGTTTTACCGAAAACTTAATATTGCACATAGTTTAAAGAAACCACGGAAAAGCTTGTGTCAGAAAAATAAATAAAAAAAAATATGCACAATTATCAGCTCAATAACCGTAGAAGCAAAATAAAATTATAGAATATTAGTGATACCTAAATACAAGCATTCGGCAATTGCAAACATACTTCAATTACTTTTTAAATTTTAAAACCGTAAAATATAAGTTCTTAAATAACATAATCAATGAGAGTAATCAACTCAGTTTTCTTTTGCAAATATGACCTGGCCTGGAATAACCGCGTATTTGCCAAAAAAGTTGTTTCCAGATTCAATGTCACTATAACTGTGTTGTAAAAAGTCTTACACAGAAAAGCTGACAACGAATGTTTGCCGCATTGTCATACAAACTGATGCAAAGTGTCTTAGAGCCAAAACAAAAACGCATCGCTAATCAAATATCTTAAAAGTTATCAGCAAAACTTTTGTATATTTGAGAAAATTATAGGACAAACAGTTCCAATTTCGAAACAATTTTTGTTTAAATTCGAAATCAAAAAAACGAATGAACTTGTATAGGATTAAATTCGATATTTATTTTATAAATAAATAAATTGGTACATTGATTGCTCGTTGGCCGTTTCGCCACACAAATGTCACCTCGATATGCCTACAAACAATTCCAATAGTCCGGTTGTTGAAAATGAATATAAACTCTTTCATACATTTGCATCTGCATTTGAAACAATTCACTATGCAACACCAGCAAACTAAATTCCCCTACCATCTAAAATATCATATGACTCTCCATGAATACGACCACTACAAGATTAGTTCAGAGATAAGGCCTCTAACTACGGTGAGGCTCTAAACGCTATGACCGCCACTCACATTCAGTCCATTCACAGAATTATGAATCGTCATTCTATAACCGTTATTCCCCACTCTGGCCTTATTACACCTCCTATGAACTCACTGTATTCGTATATAATAATATTCATAATGTTTAGGGAGCTGCGCAACTTGCGCACTACTTCGATAGAGAAATCGTTGAACACCCTTTCCTAAATTCCCGATGACCACCGAATCCTGAGAAGCAACTACTACAGAAAGCAGATCTTCCAATTATCTTGATATAAACCAAAGCCCTGAGCATCCAGAAGGAGTTGATCTTCATCATTAAGCCGTTCAACAACATTTACTGTAAATAATTGAATAAATGAAACCTCTATTCAGTAAATCTAAACAAAAGTAAATCCTGTATTTTATTTCTGAAAGGTTTATGGTCCTTCAGCATAACCCAGGACACGACGATGTTACCTCAGCCTACGAATAAAACCATGTTACAAATGGCACGAAGATCGATCGCTCATCACCGGACAACTCGGGGCTCACCAGAAGAAAACTACCGCCACTAGAAGGAAGTATAAGTGAAGAATAATAATCATCACCGAAGTCAGTCGCTAGCAGGCGATCAACCAAGAATGTCGATCGCTCATCATCGGACAACTCGGGACTAGAAGGAAGTATAAGCAACAAAGCATCGATATCACTGGAGGCAGTCGGGATCAAGCAATCGAAGGAAAGGGTTGTATAAGCACAGAAGCTTCGGCTTACTGTTCCTCAGCACAGAAGCTTCGGCTTACTGTTCCTTAGCACAGAAGCTTCGCCTTATTGTTCCTCAGTACAGAAGCTCCGGCTTACTGTTCCTCAGCACAGAAGCTTCGGTTTACTGTTCCTCAGCACAGAAGCTTCGGCTTACTGTTCCTCAGCACA
>JAHXMU010036602.1:0-30967 GCA_019455685.1 Philornis downsi
GGCTTACTGTTCCTCAGCACAGAAGCTTCGGCTTACTGTTCCTCAGCGCAGAAGCTTCGGCTTACTGTTCCTCAGCACAGAAGCCTAGGCTTACTGTTCCTCAGCACAAAAGCTTCGGCTTACTGTTCCTCAGCGCAGAAGCTTCGGCGTACTGTTCCTCAGCACAGAAGCCTCGGCTTACTGTTCCTCAGCACAGAAGCTTCGGCTTACTGTTCCCCAACACAAAAGCTTCGGCTTACTGTTCCTCAGCACAGAAGCTTCAGCTTACATTTCCTCAGCACAGAAGCGCCGGCTTACTGTTCCTCAGCGCAGAAGCTTCAGCTTACTTTTCCTCAGCACAGAAGCGCCGGCTTACTGTTCCTCAGCACAGAAGCTTCGGCTTACTGTTCCTTAGCACAGAAGCTTCGCCTTATTGTTCCTCAGTACAGAAGCTTCGGCTTACTGTTCCTCAGCACAGAAGCTTCAGCTTACTTTTCCTCAGCACAGAAGCGCCGGCTTACTGTTCCTCAGCGCAGAAGCTTCGGCTTACTGTTCCTTAACACAGAAGCTTCGCCTTATTGTTCCTCAGCACAGAAGCTCCGGCTTACTGTTCCTCAGCACAGAAGCTTCGTCTTACTGTTCCTCAGCTATTCGTAACATGGTTTTATTCGTAGGCTGAGATAGCATCGTCGTGTCCTGGGTTAAGCTGAAGGACCATAAACCTTTCAGAAATAAAATACAGGATTTACTTTTGCTTAGATTTACTGAATAGAGGTTTTATTTATTCAATTATTTACAGTAAATGCTTGTATAGTTGTTGAACGACTTTGCGATAAAGATCAACTCCTTCTAGTGGCGGTAGTTTTCTTCTGATGAGTCCCGAGTTGTCCGGTGATTACCCATCGACCTTCTTGGTTGATCGCCTGCTAGCGACTCACTTCGGTGATAGTGATGATTCTGCTAGTGAGTCCCGTGTTGTCCGGTGATTAGCGATCGACATTCTTGGTCGATCGCCTGCTGGCGACTCACTTTGGTGATTCTTCTAGTGAGTCCGGTGATTAGCGATCGACCTTCTTGCTCGATCGCCTGCTGGCGACTGACTTCGGTGATAGTGATGATTCTTTGCTTATATTTCCTTCTAGTGGCGGTAGTTTTCTTCTGGTTAGTCCCGAGTTGTCCGGTGATGAGCAATCGACCTTCATGGTTGATCGCCTGCTAGCGACTGACTTCGGTGATAGTGATGATTCTTTGCTTATACTTCCTTCTAAAGGCGGTAGTCTTCTTCTGGTGAGTCCCGAGTTGTCCGGTGATTAGCGATCGACCTTCTTGGTTGATCGCCTGCTAGCGACTGACTTCGGTGATAGTGATACTTCTTTGGTTATACTTCCTTCTAGTGGCGGTAGCCTTCTTCCGGTGAGTCCCGAGTTGTCCGGTGATTAGCGGTCGACCTTCTTGGTTGATCGCCTGCTAGCAACTGACTTCGGTGATTCTTCTAGTGACTCCGCTGTTGTCCGGTGATTAGCGATCGACCTTCTTGGTTCGCATTCAGTGTGTTTACACGTATTCTATTTTTAGACTCTCTCAATGGGACGCACAGTTTAACGGCAATTCCGAACGTCATAGTTTGAGAAACTTTTATCAGAATGGTCGATTATTCGAGTACGGTGTCAGGCTCATCAAGGTAGCGGCATACGGAATTGAACCTGCAATCACGCGAACTATAGTCACGTGTACTAACAGTTGCGCCATGGTCGGTGACGAAGAGGTCAACATATAAAGCAAAATTAGATATATGAAACCCTAAATTAGCAGTTGATTTTTTAAGTTTTAAATTGAAATCCAATTTGATTTAATTTAAGTTTGGCTTTAGTTTGGTCTTTAGTTTTTCTTCAAATACTCATTCACAGGTATATTACTAAATTTTGATGTCTGTTAAAATTTTGAGTTTCGTATTACTCTTTTAATGTTTCTCTTTCACTTAAAGTTGTTCTAAAGCACAATTTGCGATTCTTTGCTGAAACGCGACCATAATAATCCCCCTTCGAAACGTATTGCCACTGGGAATCGAAAATGGACTCTTTACAGCAATATCAGCCGAAATATATCATAGTCCAAATAAGATAAACGCATTCAAACTTCATTAAAGGTAGAAATCCACCAATAAGGTTATGTTGCCAATTTGATGGTGCTGTTAAGGGAGCGGTTTACTTTGAACTACTTCCAAGGAATCAAACCGTACATTCTGAGTTCAGTTATTAAAAATTGATGGAGTTTGACGAAGAACTAAAGGAAATAAGACATACCAAAGAAAAGAATTGGAACTTGGATTGGTGGTGATGCCAAATGCAGCATTCTGAATTGGCGCACCCGGATTTTCATTTGTTCCGGAGTCTGGAAAGTTTTTTTTTGAATGGGGAATTTATCAACGATCAATCATTATTCCAATTTGGGCTGTTGCCATTTGCCATTTGTAACATGGTTTTATTTGTAGGCTGAGGTAGCATCGTCGTGTCCTGGGTTAAGCTGAAGGACCATAATCCTTTCAGAAATAAAATTCAAGATTTACTTTTGTTTAGATTTACTGAATAGAGGTTTTATTTATTCAATTATTTACAGTAAATGCTTGTGTAGTTGTTGAACGACTTAATGATAAAGATCAACACCTTCTGGATGCTCAGGGCTTTTTTTATATCGAGATAATTGGAAGATCTGCTTTCTGTAGTAGCTGCTTCTCAGGATTCGGTTGTTATCGGGAATTTAGGAAGGGGTGTCCAACGATTTCTCTATCGGGTTGTGTTCGGGTCGGCGATATATATCTTATATAATTTACAAACTAATTTTACGAACAGTAAGCCGAAGCTTCTGTGCTGAGGAACAGTAAGCCAAAGCTTCTATGCTGAGGAGCAGTAAGCCGAGGCTTCTGTGCTGAGGAACAGTAAGCCGAAGCTTCTGTGCTGAGGAACAGTAAGCCGAGGCTTCTGTTCTGAGGAACAGTAAGCCGAAGCTTCTGTGCTGAGGAACAGTAAGCCGAAGCTTCTGTGCTGAGGAACAGTAAGCCGAAGCTTCTGTGCCTAGGAACAGTAAGCCGAAGTTTCTGTGCTGAGGAACAGTAAGCCGAAGCTTCTGTGCCTAGGAACAGTAAGCCGAAGTTTCTGTGCTTATACAACCTTTTCCTTCGACTGCTTGATCCCGACTGCCTCCGGTGATAGTGATGCTTCGTTGCTTATACTTCCTTCTAGTCCCGAGTTGTCCGGTGATGAGCGATCGACCTTCTTGGTTGATCGCCTGCTAGCGACTGACTTCGGTGATGATTATTATTCTTCACTTATACATCCTTCTAGTGGCGGTAGTTTTTTTCTGGTGGGCCCCGAGTTGTCCGGTGATGAGCAATCGACCTTCTTGGTTGATCGCCTGCTGGCGACGTACTTCGGTGATTCTTCTAGTGAGTCCCGTGTTGTCCGGTGATTATCGATCGACCTTCTTGGTCGATCGGCTGCTGGCAACTTACTTCGGTGATTCTTGTAGTGAGTCCCGTGTTGTCCGGTGATCGCCTGCTGGCGATCACTTCGGTGATTCTTCCTGTGGGTCCGGTGTTGTCCGGTGATTAGCGATCGACCTTCTTGGTCGATCGCCTGCTGGCGACCTGCGAAGGTAAGGTATTTAAGTAGATTGAACGATACCCCCTGCCTGACTAGCTGGTAGTCGTAAATTTTTCTAAAAACTCTTGAAACAAGGCATAGCCTAATATTTTCTCACGTCGGTGTCAAGGATTATAAATGGACTATATCGGCCAGGCCTTTCTTGCATCTCCCATACAAACGAACCGATTTTATTTTTTTCCACTGCCGCTTCACTTCATTCAACTTAATGTCTCTCAATCAGGCACACTGAATTCAGTCAAATTTTGTGCACATACAGCATTTGGTAAACTTAATTGTGAGAATGAAAATTTACCGCATTGCCCATCTTGTAACCTCCCACACAAATTGTTCGATTTATCCAAATTTAATTTTTACACTGCAAATGCTAATTCGCTACAGCAACCAAAATTTTCGTCAATTATATTAAATTGCAATGTTTGGGAAAATGGAAAAAATTCACAATCATTTAATTGTACTAAATTCCGCACAATTTATCGAGCTTCAGGCTTTTATTAAACTTAGTTCCTAAAATGGCGCTTTACGGTCATCTCTTACTGTGCGCCGCTTTATATGCATAGAATTTATTGAAAAGAACTTAGCGCCTTTCAACTCCTGGTATTCCGCAAGCTTTTGCATCAATGAAGATTAAATATCATGGCATTATGTTTGAAAAAGTTTATGTTTTATTACAGTTTTCCGTTTATTCTTATTTTTTACCTTATTATACTTATACATCAAATAGAAAAGGAAATAGTCTTCTAATAAGAACAATAAATGCAAATAAAGAATGGAGTACTTTCACTTAAAATTCGTCTGTTAAATTGCCTGAAAACGACGTTAAATTTTAAATTTTATTTTTGTAAGGAAAAATAAAAAAAAAGTTGCTAAAATTATGGTGAAATCTTAACCTTATTAGAAGGGAATGTCATGAAATTATCTCAGTAAAGAGTCACAACATCCAATGGGTCTTACTGCTTAACGATTCATCGGACTCTAATTTGAGAAGCTCTTAGTTAGGCAACACCAATTCTGATCCAAATTTAGGTGTGAATTTTGACGCCACCATCTCATAACTTTTAAATTCTTCGCAAAACATAAATTCCCTATTAGGGATATCTGAACAGGTAAATAGCTGCAAGTTTTTTGTGAGATGAGTTAAAACAATAAAAAAAGGGAAAAAGAGAATAAAAAAGGGAAAATATCTTCCGGTAGATAGTCGTAAGGCTTCCTTTTAAAAAGTTTTGAGATTGGGAAGGTTAGGTCAGGTCAGTGTGGCAGTCTGAATAGACAGACTCACTTAGACTGTGTCGTCCATTGTGATTCCAACGAAACTAGAGATAAGCATGTCCCTAGTTTCCTCCGTTGAACCATCCTGAGCGCCTCAAGAAGATCTTACGTCAGACAATATCTATATCGTCCAGATTTCCCAGATCTCCCCAAAGAAATAAGAGCTCATTGTTTATCCCCGCCTGGTCGCCAGGGCGGGGCAATTTCAGATAAGATGTTCAATGGACTGCTCCTGCTCTTCATCCCTACAAATCCTGCAGAAGCCACTAGTCGCAATCTTCAATCTCACCGCATGTCTTCCAATCAGACAGTGTCCCGTCATGACGACTAGTGTGAACGCTTCAGATCTAGGCGAGGCCACATTCGTTTGGATTGATCACAACCCCGACAGATGCAGACCTGCTTAATATGCTATCTAGCAGTAGGAACTTGCAAGTGGCTAGAGACATGCCCACGGACTCCAACTCGGGTATAGTCTGTAAGGTTGTTCCAAGGTTCTAATTCAACCAGAGTGTAGTCAGTAGAGCCTGTTATGTCAGGCACCATGTTGAGGATTTGAGATTGCGAATAAATGGCTATTTTCGCTATCCGTGATCATTTCACATGAAATCCATAGGTGTTGGTTTAAAGAACTGGAGTCATTTTCACATTGAGTTACATTTTTGGGAAATTTGAGGCTTCAGCTTCGACAAAACATATTCTGCAGAAATACATTCTGCTGTGAAATAACACTCAATTCTAACAACATTAGAACACTGAAATCCAAAAATGTGGTTCGATTTTGCAACTATCCGCTGATTTAGTAAAAAATTACAAAAGAGAAATAAGCGAACTGACACCAGAATTTTAGCTCCACCCGGCGCACAACACTCTGTGCTCTACGGCACTTATGGAGCTGTCGTCTCTGAAAGGAAGAAAGCAGCTGTTACTTATTTTTTTCCACAATTCATCTTTAATTAACTGTCATACATTCTGTGATCACTCTTGGTGAAACACTTTTATTATTTTATATTAAACCTAATCTATCCTAACCCTACTTATCTGTGCCACGAGCAGCCGAGAAGCAAAAGGCAATTCTTGCTGATTATTCGGAAGCCTCATTGGCTTGTTCTCACTGCGGCATTACATTTACAGTTCTACCACCCTAACTAAGCAAAATCAAAGTGAATTGGGAACTAAGTCACTAGTCTACATTTACTAGCTAAAGAACAACTGGAACAACAACCAGCTCGAGTTGTACTTTTTGCGAAATGGTTTTGGTCATCAATTACTATAACCGTTTTTTTTTTTCTTTTGTTATAAGCAACCGTACATGTTTTAGAAATAAGATATCGAATGAGCACTATTCATTCTACTAATGAATCTTGAATAGAATCTTGTCGAATTACAAATCATGCATATATATTCTTACAACCAGAGCTCTATTGAAATAATAAGCAATCTAAAGCTCTCTCCCGTTCTTGTAGTCTTAATTCCTTGATTACAATGTACATATAAGTAAGATTGGTCGTATGAACCATCTCAGGAGATAATCGTCATATTAAATTTCCCACACAGCCGCTTAAAATACATATTGATGCCTAATTGTATTTTTATTTAAGCTAGTGTTTAATAAAGGCATTGTTCCGCTGATAAATCTAACGGTTTAGTTTTTTTTTTTTCTTTAGCTAATATTTCCCCGAATATTGTTTGCCTATCTTTTGGTCCTTCGGGTCGAATAAGCGAATAATTTTTACTTAAATCCCATCAAAGCATATAACTGATGTATCCCTTCAATCGGACATCTCCCGAACAGGAGACAATAGCTTGTAACACCAAGGCCGGATTCATGTTGTAGAGTATTAAAAGAGCTAGTACGCATTTCAATGCATGTGGATCTGTGAATTTTGTAGTTTCAAATTATAAGTGTTCTACAACAACGGTGAAAATCATTCAAGCTTGCTGGGACGATATTTACCCCCTATAAGCACCGACATGTTTTTAAAAAACGGCTTGAAGAAAACGCTTCGGAAATGTAAGCTGTAGATATTATGGCCGGTGTGCGGCTTGGAATGGAAATCGCCACCTTTGTCTCTCGACCTCTTTCTTTTCCGATGACAGGAAATAATTTAATTTTACAGTGGCGATGCAGTTTTCTAAATAGTTTTGCTATTCGGTGCCATTGCAAAAAAAGAAAATAACCTCTAAAACAAACCTATGTTAGTTTACCTACTTCTTCTTAAAATCAAAAATAAGTTCGGAAATCATTAATTTAGAATGTTTGACTTTTTCCACCAATGGCGCCTAGTTTGCACCTAAAAATGACAAATATGCCAAGTTAATTTTACTTAGCGGCTAAACGTTTTAATGATTAGAATTAAAGATTACAGAACTCACTATGAGTACCATGATCTAAAACCCCACAATTATATTTTTGAGAACGTCTTACAAGATGCACAGTATTGAAATTATAATTTTAGAACTCAATAATTCTTCCGAAATTGTAAAATCGATAGTCAATCGTGTCGTGATGATTGTTCGTGTGATCATGTTAACAAATTAAAAACGTAATCATGGAAAGTACTAGATAAAAGTTTACACGAAGTACTTATTTCTTCAATTAAACTTTTTTATACCTATATAAACCAAAATTATAAAAATCAAATAATTAAATTATCTAAACATCCTCCTGGCTGTTTTGGGCTTTCGCCAGCGGTGGTATGAATGTTTTCTGTTGTTGTTGTCTAAGCTGGGCACCCTAATAGTTTTATTACTTTATTGAATTGTTACCCTTTTTAACGCAGCCCTATAATGACTTCTAATTATCCCCACACATCACAGCCACTCCTACGATAACTAAACACAAAAAAATCGTATTCTCCCAATACCTTGCCAAACTATCAAGTGTGGGTGTGCGTAGGAGTGAATTGCCAGTGGTCATTGTGTCCTTTGTTAATACCCTGTCTGTGCACAATGGGCTCGAACACAAAAAAAATGGTCAAAGCTATTTTATTCTATAATTTGTGTAGAATTAATTTTTTGGAAAATTTAATAATTTTAAAGTGGAAATTGAAAATTTTTGCGACATTTTCTGACTTTTTAATAACAATTTTTGAATAACAATTTCAATTTTGACAATTAAATTTTGAGAAAAACCCCGTTTTGACCAGTAAACAACCTGGGCCATTTGAATTGTATATTCTATGTTCCTTAATAATATAAACATTTAAGTTTAAATTTTGGTTCATTTCTTAAGGATTACGGATTATAATAAATTTTTGCTCGGAATTAGTCTTTGTCCCCCATTTTTACCAATCTTTAAAAAAAAAACTTAAAGCTCCTTTTCGAAGTAACCAATTATTTATACTGACTGCGTACATAATCTGTCCTTGTTAGATGTAGACGCAGGAACTTGGCACCTAATATTTTATAGCCTTTTTTCCACTCGACTTCTCGAAGTCATTCCCGAACTTTGGGAGCAATCTTAATTTTGTCAAAGTTTTCTGAGATGGATATGTCCTGACTTCATTATTGTTTATGATTTGTTATGTAAAACATTAAACACTTTGAGCGATTGTAGAACACTAAAAGCTTTATTAAAAAATACTTCTTACGTACTATACATACAATTTTCACTTGAGTAGCCTAACGTAAATATGGAAAGAGAAAGGGCGAATTTATCATAAACAACTTATCTTATCAATCCATCCACTGTCATCAATTGCCTTGTCTTTATTACTTCGTATAAATCTCTGTAGCACTCCATAAGGGAATACACATGCAGTGTAGATAAACCGATGAACACAGAGAAAGAGTGCATTTTCTTTATCGCCGCTTGAAATATACACATATCATCTTATCATCACACGCGTGGTTCTTCATCCTAAACCACTCTTCTGATGATAGGCAAGACGCTACAAGGGACCACATGTCTTATCTTCATTACATTACTTCATGTGTGACTCTATGACGCCCAATAAGGCAATAATCACATGTAAACAAACCCATGTGAACATTTGTGAACAATTATGTTTATCCACTTTTACAATAACGTTATCATAAACTTTCTAAAAATTTCGATGTTGCCATCTAAGACACAATATTCAAATCTCACTTACATTCCTTCCATTCACATTCCCACGGCCATATTTCTACTTTATGCACGGCTAAAGCTCGCGGTGTCGGTTCTTGGAATGGCAGATGAGACATGGTCCGACAAATATATAACTACATCTGTAAACTAATCCTGGGTCGTAAACTAAGAGGTCTGCTATACTTCCGCCCAATAACTACCACAGTGTGGGGCTGTGCCTTATTCGCATCACCAACTAATATTTACTTCTCGATAATAACTTTCATTCCGCCATTCTCATGGAGTTCATCAGCCTTAAAATTTATAATTCAATTTCAATTATTCTTCACAGCGTATGAGTGATTGGATAACATTATACCATAGTCTATTTGAGATATTATTATTAAAAAACATTGGTTAAGAAATAGTATATGTATAGGTATATACAAATATTTTGCTTACTTAGTTTAGGTTAGTTTTAAGTTTATAAATTATCCAATTATATTATATTTGTTTACATACAAAATCCAGCTTTGAGACGCTGGACGTTCTAATTTAACTCTCCATTGTTATCCATCTCAGTAACTATACGTCATATAGACTAATTCATACTTTCCATGTGTTGCCTACACAATGCTATAAAGTTTTTTGTTCTCTCTCTCTGTCAGACTCATTTATTTCCATACTGCCGTCTTTTAAGACTCTCTTTTTCCATTCGTTAGTTTTTTTTCCTTTTTCAGTGTGGTATTTTTTTAAACAGCATCGTTATTTTATTAACATTTTTTACTTGTTATTCTTCTATTGCACTGTTCCTTCAGCACTAACTACTTATGATATCTATCTTATTTGTTCTTTTCAACCGCCTATCTTTTTTTAGTTCCTTCCCCTTTAGCAATTGCACACGGTATAAAAAAGCTGTCCTGCTTGTTAAGGGGTGTGCAACCATGGTGGATAAAAACAACGGTGAAATGGTCGGATCAAACCTGGATGCGACTTTCCCGACGACGTTCTGAGAAGTGGATATAAATACCTCGTGGAACACTTAACGAGGTCTGCTCGGCGAGTGACTGCTGGTCCCGGATTTTCACTTATGGACTTTATTGTTGATAGTTGCGTTACATTCCCTAAGAGCATAATGGAAAATATACAAACTTTAAAAATCAAGTCTTATGCTTTGTTGAATTTAATCCGATAATTGTTGCGGTTGGTTGCTCAGCAGAAGAAAGCAATAATAAAGAACATATGACAGTTGCATCATTATGAAATGTTGAGCCCTCCTATTTTCCCGATAAACGACCATGAAGGTTTAAGTCTTTGAATTAGACATGGAAGCGGCACAATACAGACGAGCATTTCGGTTTGGCATCAGGACAGACGAAAAACGATCTTTCCCAAGCCGTGGACGTTCAAAATCCTGTCTTTTTGGCGTTGGCGTCCTTTAAAAATAAAAAAAAATAAAAATGAATATTTGTTTCACCTATTTCAAAGAAAAAAATATGGTCAAAATCAAAATAACGGATAAGTCTTTGAAAAGTTTCGTGAAATTGAAGATAAGCTTTGACTATGGCGCCATTGTTAGCTCATCTAAATTTAGGAAGAGATTTTTTACCAGTGCGATGCCTCTGAATGTGGAGATGGAGCCGTATTCTTTCAGAAAAATGCAGAAGATAATGAAAGACCGATCACTTTTCCATAAAAGACCAAAATTAAAACTACCGAGAAGGAGTGTTTTGCGGCCGACTACACGACTCTTAAATGACTAATGTTATTGCGTGATCTGAATGAGAGATTTTTGTCGTATGGTCGAACATCGTAAAGGTTCGGAGAATGTGATCGCTGACACTATCAAGAGTGATCGAGAAGATATAGACTACGCCAGGTAATAATTTTGATACCGTAGATGAATACTTCCAATTGATAGAAAGCTGCCGGATTTAAAAGCACAAAATGGAATGATCTTCAAAAAGTATAATATAAATACATAAATAAATGAAGTAGAAAAATTCCAACGGAAATTATCGATACCCAGATGCTTAATACATATTTCAATAGAAAAATCACATGAACCACCGAAAAAATGTCATGGCGAAGTTCAAGACTGTCAACACGTTGAAATCGAAATTTTATTAACCAAATATGACTGTGTAGGTTGGAAAGTTTGTTATGCTACATACGTGTGAAGAAACGGCGTGTATAAATCACGACTTGGTGGTAGCTTCGCTTTGTGCTTTGCAACGCAGCTCCAACCGGCGAGTTTGGCCGGTAGCGTGGTGATCAGGAGGCCGCGGGACTGAGCTTCCGCCTGATTATTTGGTGTTGGACCCCTAGTGGGAGCATCACGCGGGTTGTGGTTGATACCAAAATCGCTGGTAGAGACTTTGTGCTCGAATGTGGAGTTGCATTGCAACCGGTGCTACAGACCCATAGAGTAGCAGAGGTGGTAAGATAGGCCTCACCTCTGCCAATAGGGATTATGTTCCATGCTAGCATAGTCAATTTGGTATCTCCTGGCTGCGAAGAAAGGGTTGGCAATATGTGTTAATACGACAACTGTCAGCCCCTTTTCCTAGATAGCCTAAGTTTTACTTGGCCATCCCAGGGGGGCGTTGACAATCGCATTGTAATATGCCCAGTGTGTCGCACACCGTGGGCAAGGCCTTCACGGCGAGACTCACGTTAAACCCTCGTGGACTTCTGTAAAGAAACGGCATATCAACGTCTAATGTCAATCATTGATTTTTCCTAAAAATACAAATAGAAACATCCTCTTTATAAAATAGAGAAGCACACATGTACTAGTACATAGCATAGTAGCATATAGAAATATTGTAATGTATTTAATAAATAGCGCACTTCAGCGTATTTAAAAGAAGACAATGGGATCTAAACCTACCGGAGATTGGAATCGAGTTGAGAACTGCGGTACGTACAGCAACGGACGTAACTCAATTAATGGCCTAATTTGGCCATAATATGTTCACATCAGAATCAAATACAGGAAATTTTGAAAGTATTGGTACAGATATCGCAACAATGGACAAAAAGTGATAAAACTCGATTAATTAAGGAAACAGTTAAAGAAAATATGCGCAGGTCGTATGAGAGGAGTGCTCGTGTTATGTCTAGACAGGAGGTCTGCAAAAGAAATTTAATATTGAGCAATTTTAAAAAAAGCGTGAATTCAAAATTCATAACGCATAATGGTAATGCGTTAGGAGGCTACGGTGCCAAAGACATTGATAGACGTATTATTATAGTGCAATATAGATATTAAGACAAAAAGAAGCCTTATCGGTTTTATAACAACAAGAGTGTCATATTTGTGTGTAAGGTTGTGTTTTGTCGTAGAATTGTGTCCAATTTTTACGCATGATTAGTTCCTAGACATTCCAATATTGCTTCAACATATTTTCCAGGGCGTCTAATTACAACTGATATAATAACTAAATTATGGATATAACTGTCCTTCCTAAAACATCGCATACATAGGGATGAAACGATGACGGGAATCGTAACAATTGAGTATGATTGCCGGACTGTGAAATATAAAACAAATTCCAGCTATAATAACATTATTTATCTGCAAAATCAATAAACACAAGTTTAAGTGCAAGTGCTCCCGAGCTCAATGAATTTTTGTTCACTGAAAAAACAAATCAAATTGCTTCAACGTTGATAAGTAAAACAACAACAACAACGACAACAAGTGATAGAGGTGCTACACCAAAAACTACAACACCACCAAGTAAATCTTGTGAAAAGGTATTAACCGGTATGGATATTTACATAACGGTCACTAAACGTAAGTCTAGCCCTCGTTCGACTAAATTTGAGCCAAATCCCAAACAGTCTAAAAATTTTGTTGGAACTCAAAATCGGTTCGCATTACTGATAAATGCTGAAAACGCCGGAACAACAGCTGTGTCGGTAATCAAATCCAAACCACCTCCATTGTACTTAAGAGAGGCTACAACCAACGAGCTTGTGAACAAGTTGGTGCAGATAGTTGGTAAAGACAATTTTTACGTTATATCATTGAAAAAATGCAGAGTCTTAGAAACTAAAATCCAAGTAAATAACGAAACAAATTATAGAAAGCTTATCGATAGTCTCGATTTTGAGAAGAAGAGCTACTACACGTACCAACTAAAAAGTGCCAAGAGTTTAGCGGTTGTCATCAAAGGGATTGATAGTTCGGTGCCAGCGACGGAGTTACAAGACTCCCTGGAGAAAGAAGGATATGAAATGAAGTCAATTCATAACATTTTAAATAAAAATAAAATTCCTCAAACAATGTTTTGAGTTGAAATTATGTTTAATTCCTCGCAAATCAAACCAAAGGACGAACCCAATTTATGGCCTAAGGTATCTTTCTACCTTAGAGTTGTAGTGGTGGAGCCAATCAAACGTAAAGGTCCACCACAGTGTCAAAATAAATAGTGAAAGCTCCATCGACAAGTTAATACAAACTATGGACCGTTTTATGGCTATGCAGAGTATGTTGCAACAAATGTTGCAAAATCAAAGCATGCTAATATGCATGCAGATATTACTAAATAATAAAAAATTAACTAGTTGCAAATATGTTTCTGGAATGCTAACGGCTTAAGCCAACATAAAAACGAAGTTCAACAACTTCTGTATGCACATCAAATAGATGTTTTGCTTGTTTCTGAAAACCATTTTTCGATCAAAAATTGTTTTCGAATAAATGGGTATCACGTTTATGACACAAAACACCCAAGTGGCAGAGCCTGTGGAGGCTCAGCAATTCTTGTACACAAAGATCTCAATAATTTTCTAATTCCAGAGTATAAAACGGACCATATTCAGGCCACAACCATTAACGTCCCCACTATGGGGGTAGTTATATCAGCACTGTCTGCCCGCCAAGGCACTCCATCAATAAGGAACAGGTTAACGAATATTTTCAAACGTTAGGTTCCAAATTTGTAGCAGCTGGAGACTTCAACGCAAAACACACGTTCTGGAAGTCTCGTCTCATCACACCAAGAGGCAGACAACTACTAGATGTTGTCCTGTCCAACAAATGGGATGCACTATCCGCAGGGCAACCTACTTACTGGCCCACAGATTTAATCCAAATTCCCGACGTCATTGACTTCGCGGTTTTAAAGCACATAAAATGTGAACATATAAAATGAAGTCCCTCTCTGGACTTTTCTTCGGACACTCGTCAACATTTTTAACATTATCCAATAGCCAGCAAAACTTAGAACAACAAAACAACAAAACTTTCCAAATAAAAAAACAAAATGGCTAAAATACAAAATGTATATAAGCACACACCTGCCGCAAAATATTTCACTAAAAACCGAAAATAAAATTGATTTGACTGTAAATCATCTAACAACTATACTGACAGATGCTGCCAGATTATCAACACCCATGGAAATACTTATTTTCTATTAAGAGAAAAAAAGAAATTTACGGCGTCAATGGCAGGAGTTTCGTTCCCCCGTTTTAAAGGCGAAATTAAACCTATGCCAGAAAATGTTGCGGGAGGTCCTTCAAAAAGAAAAAGAGTTAAGTCTGAGTAACTTTTTACAGAACTTAGATGCCACCGAGAACACAGACAACAGCTTGAGAAAGGCTGCCCGAAAAACCAAATGCCTCACTGTTTATGAAGCTCCTATTCGCTTACAAAATGGAGAATGGACAAAAAACTCCAGCGAAAACGTTGAAGAGTTTGCTAGCCACTTAGAAAAAGTTTTCGTACCAAACCAAACTGACTCTAGTATAACGCCAACTGTTGTCCATGAACTCGTTTTAGACCCAATAAAAATTCGTTTACCTGCGCTGAGGGCAGTTATCAGTGATCTGAACCCAAAAAAGGCTCCCGGTTGTGACAAAATCACCAACACTATGTTAATCAACCTTCCAAATTCGGCATTAAGAACTATAATGTTTGTTTTTAATTCTATGCTAAGGTAACCTCCCATCATCATGGAAGAAATCTGAAATAGTTATGATTCCCAAGCCCGGTAAAGATGTTACGCAGGTATCATCGCATCGTCCGGCTTATTGCCCGTTCTGTCAAAAGTATTTGAAAGATTAATTTTGCGGTCGTTAGAGCATTTACTGACTCAACAAACCTAATTCCAAACCACCAATTTGGGTTTAGAAAACAACACAGCACCACCGAACAAGTTCATAGAATCACAAACTCAATTCGCGCAACTTTTGAAAGTAAGCAATACTGCTCTGCACTATTCATCGACATATCGCAAGCGTTCGACAAAGTCTGGCACAATGGACTATTATATAAAATTTCAACACTACTTCCCACTAACGTACACAAATTGGTCAAGTCATATTTAGAAAATAGGTCTTTTGTAGTGAGATCAAAAAGTACTTACTCCTCAATGAAACGAATTTCAGCTGGTGTCCCACAGGGGAGTATACTCTGACCATTTCTTTACTTATTGTACGCTGCTGATTTGCCTACAAGCCCGTTCACACATACATCCACTTTTGCGGATGATACAGCGTTTTTAAGTGTACATAAAGAACCAAAAGTAGCATCACAACAACTTCAATCCCACGTTATTGACGTGGAAAATTGGCTGCATAAGTGGAAAATAAATGTTAATGCTTCAAAGAGCGTTCACATAACTTTAACGCTAAGACAGAAAAATTGCCCACCCATTACAATATATGGAACAACAATCCCAGAGCAGAGCCAAGTAAGGTACTTGGGAATTCATCTTGACCGACGTCTCACGTGGATTCACCATATAGCAGCTAAAGTCACACAGTTGAAAATTAAAACCACTCAGCTTAACTGGCTCATTTGGCCACACCCCTCGTTAGACTTAGAACTGAAAGTACTTTTATATATATATCGTATGGGATCCAGCTAAGGGGGTCCGCTTCTACAAAAGTTACAAAGAAGACAGTCAAAAGTTTTAAGAATGATCACGTGCGCTCCTTGGTATATAAAAAATAATAACATCCACAAAGACCTCAACATTCCCACCATCCGAAAAGAGATTAGAAAATTATGCATAAACTACATTGATAAAATTACTGATCATCCCAATCCATATGCGAGAGACCTGCTTTTGTTTGAGGGTCATAAGCGTCTCAAAAGATTGCAAACTCTAGATTTGTCTATATAAGTGTTTTTCGAACTAAAAGCTGAGTATTGCAGTGGCAGTACCGACATTAATATCTATAGTTTAATATTTGGATACTTATTGTGAATGTCGAAAAGACAGATTCAATAATAAAACTAATATTAAAAAAAAAAATAAAAAAAAATCCAGCTACTGGTGAGGGCGTTCGTCTCCGGATTAAATATGGAAGCGGCACAACAGGCAGGACTTAGAAAGCAAAAAGATCTTTGCCACGCCATAGACAAAGTTCAAACATCACACGAATTGGTTTCTTACTGGCTTCCTTTTTTGTTTAAAAACATGTATAGTTTTCGTATAGCCAGTTTGATATGTGGTTTTGTCTTTGTTGTTTATGTATCCTATGATTCTGAATTTGAAACTATGCTTAAATTCCACCTGTTAACTGTTCAAGTTCGTATTTATCGGTGGCGTATGATAAAGTTACCACAAAAAATACGACCGGATAAAAAGGATAACAAAATATAAAAATGTTGTTGAGATAGCAGTCCACTCCGTCTGAACAGTCCACTCAAAACAAGATAATAACCATGAAAGCGAAATAGCGATGACTATAGACTCCACCATGCGGTTGTCGCTTAAGCCAAGGCCTGAATCTGTCGTACATCTGGAGGCAGTGGATAATTACTTTAAACCTTCATAAAAAAAAACAAAAAAATAAGATAAATAAGATAAATAATTAAAAACATAATAAAAGATTAAATGGCAAATTAATTGAGTTTTTTAGCAACGTTTTAGTGAAATTTAAAGACAATTAAAACATCTTTTTATTTCAAAATAAAGTATTGTGAACCTTAACAAATTGCTAAAATAACTCTTTTAGGTAAGTGATTGAGGGCATTAAGAAGACAAAATATTATTAGAAAAAACGGTAAATTGACAAAAAAAATTATATATTTCGGTCCTTTCTGTAGGTTTAAAGATTAGGTTTGTAAAGACACGCCAGTCGTACGTCCGGACCTAGGACGCGTTCCAGTGACTTTCACGGGGTTTTTGAATGAAACACACAAAGTTTAATATGGACAATGTGTATTTGTATTAAAAATCCTAAATGATATTTGTACAATTAGGAATATAAATATAATTGTGTTATAATTTGTGGTACATATTTTTAGTATGGAAACCACCAGGAACTTTTCAAATTTTATTAATTGAAATGCAGATAGACTTTGCTCCTGAGTAATGCGCGCAGCCAACTTTTTAAGTTCACAATTCAGATTCAAAATGGCTACAAAAAATGCGCGGGGTCAGAAGCAAATCTTAAATGTTTCGTTAAGTTTTCCAATATTACAATCGGACGATTTTAATTTGAAATTAACTTATAATTATACGGTGATGTCAACCGATCATGGGGAAATCGTTTTATTTTTGAGATGTTGCTAACATTCCCCCCGCAGTATGGGAAGAAGGTTCTTCGCCGCCAGACTCTTCTTGAGGTGCGACATCCAAAATCGCTAGCTTAACAGCAGGCCTTTCTAGAACTCCTTGTTGAGTCAACACTTTTGCACTTCGTACTTGACCGTCACTTGCCAATCTCGTCCCCAAAACTTTTCCGCGCAGCCAAATGTTACGAGGAAGAGAAGGGTCAACTATAATTGCTAGATCCTATAATTGCTTTGACATAAAGGTTTGGACAATCATGCCACTTCGACCTACAGGTTAAACTCGAAAGATATTCAGTCAACCACTTCTTCCAAAATATATTTGCGTACTGTTGAGATGTAAGCCAACTTTGTTTTAATACGATGCCAGTATCGTTGCAAGCAGACAAAGGTTTCAGTCCAGTAGAGCTTCCCACAAAAAAATGATTTGAAGTCAACGCTTCGTCTGTTTCTCCATTAATAGGAACGTAGGCAAGAGGCCTTGCATTGATTATATTTTCAACCTCAATCATCATACTAAGTAACAGCTCATCACTTGGCGGCCTCGACGGCATAATTTTATACAAAATTGTTTTAATAGAATGAACGAGGCGCTCCCATGCACCACCCATGTGTGGCGAAGCCGGGGGATTAAAGTTCCACTTCGTTGTTGTTGTAGTAAAGGTTTTCACCAGCTCATCCTTATCGACATCTGCCAAAGTTTCCCGTAGCTCTCTCCCTGCTCCGACAAAATTCGTCCCGTTGTCGCTGTAAAATTCATGCGGAATCCCTCTCCTTGCCATAAAATTACGTACAGCCAGAATGCAGGAACTTGTTGTTAACGAATGGGCAATTTCAATGGGAACTGCCCTGACCGTCAGGCATGTGAATAAACATCCGTAGCGTTTCTCTTTACGACGATTTACCGTGACGTAAATGGGTCCTAAAAATCAATTCCGGTATGCGTAAATGGTGCCGTATGGGATTCGACACGACCACGTGGAAGTTTTGCCATCTGCGGGTTTTGGGGCACGGCCTTTTTAATTTTACACATTTGGCAGCGGCGGATTATTGAATTAAAAGTAGCGCGAAGCTTTGCAATATGATATTTTTGTCTAACTTCGTTGATAACCGTTTCATGATTCATATGGTAGAATTTATCATGATAGTACATTAAAATCAACTGAGTGATGTAACTCTTCCTGGGCAGAAAAATAGGACGCTTTTGATCCTGCGGAATATCAGCATTATCAATCCTGCCTTTAACCCTTAATATGCCGTTTTCTAAATATGGATTTATATTATAAATATCGCTGCCTTTTGGTATCATTTGATGTGATTTTAATAATGAAACTTCTTGTCGATAACTTTCGGATTGGGTCTGCATATATAGAAGTTGTTCAGCTTTTTGTAACTCATCCCGAGAGAACTCGCCTTTGTGTTTATTAATTTTACGGCAGTTGTGTAAAAATCGTAGAACATATGATGTGGTTCGTAAAAGGCGAGTCCATTTTGAAAATCTCGTAACATCAAATATATTATCAAATTTTGCAATTTTGAATGAATTGTGCACCAGCTCTTCCTCAGTCGATTCATGTAAAGTGTCACCATGATGCCATTCGTTTTCCGGAAGAAATAGAAATTCCGGACCTTGGAGCCATCTGCTCATATTTGAGATTTTGGGAATTTTTGGCCATTTGTAGCACACCGCTGCATATCCATCTTTACTGGCATCCACAAATGTATGCAGTTGGACTTCAACGTCATCATAGTTCTTCAGGAAATTTAAATAACAACGGGAAATTTTTATGTTTTGAATATCGGGCAAAATTGTAATCCATTGGTTCCACTTGAGAACTAATTCAGGGGGAATCTTTTCATCCCAGTCGATTTTTGAACGCCAGACATCTTGCATAAATACCTTCACATACATGATAATGTGTCCAATAATACCAAGAGGATCATAAATTGACATGACAAATCGTAAAACCTCTCGTTTTGTAGGTATTTTACCATCCGAAAATATTTTGCTTTCAATAAGCCATGAAGCTATCTTAAAGGTTATGACGTCCTCTTCATGTTCCCAAAATACTCCTAATATTTTGTCAATTTGTTTTTCTTCTGTTAAGTTAAGGCACTTTGCATATTTAAATTCCGTTTGTAAATCAGATTGTAGCGCAGCTTTGTTGTTAGAAATCCAGTTCCGAATATTAAATCCAGCTTTTCCATGAATATATGGCACATCTGAGATCAATTTTAATGCCTCCTGCGGCGTATCAACAGAATCGAGAAGATCATCAACGTAATGATTTTCTTTAATAGATTTAGCAGCTTCGGGAAACTCATTTTCAAATTTACTGCCGTTTAAATTCTTCAATACTGGGAGCGCAGGTGGCACCGAAAATCATCACATCCATCACATAGATATCAGGGGGCCTGTCTTGTACACAATTGCGCCAAAGAAATCTTTGTACGTCACGATCTTCAAGTCTAATGTGTACCTGATGGAACATTTCTTCAATGTCTCCACAAACAGCCACGGATTTTTGACGAAATTTAAAAAGAACCGAAGGTAGATTGGCCAAAAAATCTGGTCCCTTTAATAAATATGAATTAAGGGACATGCCATTAGTTTTCGCAGCGGCATCCTAGACAACATGAGATTTGCCGGGTTTATTTTTATTAAAAACCGCGAAAATCGGTAAATACCAAACTTTTCTATCAGCACGCGCGATTTCCCAAGAATCTAGTTTACGAATATAGTTTTTGGTTAGATATTTGCCGATAGTATCCCGAAAAACATTAAAAAGTTCCACATTTTTCAATAATTTATTTTCTAAACATTTTAGCCGCTTTAATGCCATTTCATAACTGTTTGGCAACTCGGTGATGACATACTTCCATAAAAGAGGAACCTCATAATGTCCATTTGCTTTCTGTTTTGTATATTTAGTTAAAAGGTCTAATGCCTTTTTATCATTTTCAGCAATTAGGGGATCTTTTACACCTACCCCGACAGCTTCAAGGGAATACCAATTGCTAACTAAACGTTCCAACGTATCGTCACTATTGGTGACAGAGCACTCACATAAATGAAAGTTTAAATGAATACCTTTGTTTTTATTTTTCTCTGAAGAGCTGTAAATGAGCCATCCAAGTGTCGTGTAGACTGCAATCGGTTCATGTGGAGAACCTTCACGAATTCTGCGTGAAACTCCCAAACTAACATGATTTAATCCAATTAAAATTTGTGCCTCAGCATTGGTATAACTCTCAACAGGTAGTTGTCGCAAGTGGCGATAATGATTTGAAAACATTTCGTAGTCCAACGATTGAACAGGTAGATCAAGTCCATTTACCGTATAAACATTCACGTTAAATTGCTTTTCGTTATTGCCTGAAATAGAAATGTTAAGTTTTTGTGAACTTGTTTCTCTCCTTTCCATACCTCCCGTCCACCGCAAACACAAGGAATTTGGTACACCACTGATTTCTAATTCTTTCGCCAGACTTTCATTCATTACACTTATACTGGAACCTTCGTCAATAAATGCGAATGTTTCTATGATTTTATTTCTTCCATATACTTTTATTGGAATTATTTTAAATAAAATAAAATCTTTAATTTCAGCACTGTGGCTGTTATTTACAACTGGCACTTCATTTCTATTATTTACATATTCGTTTGACGTTTCATTTTGCTTATTTATTGGTACTGAATATCGATGCAATGACGAGTGGTGAAAAAATTCGCATCCCTCTTTACCGCACTTCCTTTTTCTTTTGCATTCTCCGCTATGTTTTGACAAACAATATTTACATAAATTGTGCTTTCTCACTATGTTCCATTTTTCACCACGATCCAGAGATAAATGTGTTTGGCAGTTGCCTAGTTGTTTACATTTATTGTTACCACAAACAATTCTCATTCTCAGCATGAGAGTGAACAAAAACGAATTTTTTGTTTGTTGCTGTTTGCATTGCGTTTGCCATGGTCTGGTCTTTCGTATTCTTGTTTGTTGGTTGACAGACTGTTATACTGCTTGCTGTTATACCAATATTAAAAATCCATTTGTCAAATTCAAGCAAATTTGGTTTTTGTTTTTGCTCAATGAGCTGTATTTTTTTTTTTTTTTTTTTTGCTGCCCATTGCATTTGATATGCCGGCGGCATTTTTTGTAGCAATTCAAGAAGAAGAGAAGAATTATTCAATTCGTCTAACAAATTGCTTGCGTTTATTGTGGAAATAAGATTGCGAACATTAATAGCCAAGGAGGTGAGTGTTTTTAAATTATTTTCATCTATTTTCGGTGATAATTTTATTTTATTTTTTATGGAATTTATGATGTGTTCTGGTTGGCCATATAGCATACGTAGTATCTCCATAATACCCGGAGCATTTGAAGGATGGATTAACATATGCTGCACACTATGTAAAGCTTCTCCTTTTAAAGCCTTTTGGAGACGGATGATGTTTTCCATATCGGTAAAGGCACAAGCAGTGTTGGACCATTCGTAGGTGGAGGAGAAAATTCTTTCGGGATTGATTGTCGGGCATTTATTTGACATTGTTGCAGAGCTTGTTGTGGCACAACATATGAGGACGGGCATGCCACATTTGGGACATTGTGTGTAGGGTTTGTCGTAGAAGACATTGGATGCCACGGTATAAATTGTTGTGACGGAAATAGATTTTGTTGGTGAAAATTGTTTTGGTCGAAAGTTATTTCATTGTATGCAGGTAACGATGTACGTATCGCACCGTGAGGGTAATGTGAACCGTTTAGCCATGAAGGCTGCATTCGTGGCTGAAACCCATCGCTAGTGGCGTTGGTCGTAGTGCAATTTGGCACTGCAGATGTTGTCAACGACGAACTTATGGCAGCGTTAGTAAACGCTGGTGGACAAGATTCTACCCGATTTTGCAACGTTGTTAATTCATTCGGCAAATATGTTGTCTGAAGGTTATGGGTGTCGTCTTGATTGTTGACGTAAATGGGGGGTTAGGTTCTGACAACACTAAGCAATTGCGTACAGACTGAGATCTTATAGATGAACTGTCGGAGAGAGCTTCGGCTTCCTCAAGGAGCCGGTACTTTTTATCTAAGTAGGCTTTGTTCAGTTCGCGTTCTTCTTCTAGTCTTTCAAGCTGCAATTTAATTCTTCGTGTTTCAGAATCATGGGAACGACTTGAGCAACGGCTACCAAGACTTGAAGCGGGAGAAGTTGGTCTCACTGTTGAGCACTGCGTGCATTTATAGGTTATGTCTTCTGTGACATTAACGCAACTTTGGTGAAATTTTTGGTGGCAATCGACGCATGTTGTCATTTTATTGTCAGGGGGATAGGAACAAAGCGAGCAGTTGTGATCATCTTGTTCATTTCGTTGACCCTTCATATTTTGTAATGATATTTTCTACTTAGTGCGAGATTGGCAATTTTGTGGTGCAAGGTGACACAGGAACAAGTTGGTGTAAGCCACAATCAGGGCCCAATCGGGAAAGGGAAATTGGCAACAAAAAGATTTTTAAATTGTAAAGACACGCCAGTCGTACGTCCGGACCTAGGACGCGTTCCAGTGACTTCCACGGGGTTTTTTGAATAAAACACACAAAGTTAAATATGGACAATGTGTATTTGTATTAAAAATCCTAAATGATATTTGTACAATTAGGAATATAAATATAATTGTGTTATAAATTGTGGTACATACTTTTTGGTATGGAAACCACCAGGAACTTATCAAATTTTATTAATTTAAATGCAGATAGACTTTTCTCCTGAGTAATGCGCGCAGCCAACTTTTTAAGTTCACAATTCAGATTCAAAATGGCTACAAAAAATGCGCGGGGTCAGAAGCAAATCTTAAATGTTTCGTTAAGTTTTCCAATATTACAATCGGACGATTTTAATTTGAAATGAACTTATAATTATACGGTGATGTCAACCGATCATGGGGAAATCGTTTTATTTTTGAGATGTTGCTAACAAGGTTATATAAGATATTGTGTTTGTAGAAGCTTCACAATTCCTGGAATTAATTGTTAGGTACCGATTAAGGAAAATTAACTTTATTAAATTATGACCAACATTTTGTGCTTATATGACTCATATGGACAACCAGACTAGTGTACAACAGAACTTGACCTAACGGACATAAGTACAGCGACAAGAGAGGTAATCAACCATTGGTACTATATTGCATGAACTTGCAATATAAATAATATTTTAGAGAACACTAAATTCCGTACACGCAAGTTAATACTCATGCATCTTATCATCACGTAACACGTAACACGTAGCACCACCACTATGCTACAGAATAAAGATGAACACTATAAACATTATCACCTATAGCGAACATTATCCTCTATACCATACAATAAAGAATCATTTTATTAGTAGAAGATATCGTAGCACACAGACAGGGTTCCCATAAGTAGTCGATAAGTAACACTTTGTAGGCAGTCTACATTCGCACATCCCCCTTTCTCTGTTTGTCAAAACAAGATCAAGTAGGTCGGGCTAGGAATTAGAATTAGACTTAGATCAGTTGTTCGGAAACCATCATAAAGATAGAAGCAAGTGCTAGCGCAACGGAGGTCCATGTTTTTCAAACTTTGACGTATTAAGAGCAAAAACTCACACAATAAGAATAATCCTTAAATTATAAATGAATATATTTATGTATTGATTTAAAGACAGTTGGTATTTAAATGAACCATTGGGTTATACTTTACATTTGAAATTGTTAGACTCTTAATAGACACAGGGACATCAAAAAAATACACAAAACCCTTAAAGGAACTTATTAGCATAGTCCCTGTAGA
The DNA here is from genome assembly GCA_019455685.1 of Philornis downsi. Lineage (NCBI taxonomy): Eukaryota > Metazoa > Arthropoda > Insecta > Diptera > Muscidae > Philornis > Philornis downsi. The sequence continues at coordinate 24,307 of JAHXMU010036602.1, forward strand.
GAACCCATTTCTAGTGAAATCAATGCATGGTTTCAACGAAGTCAAAAAAAGTGCTTTGTTAATCTGTTTAATATCAATACTACATTCCTCATATTGCCGTCTCTTTCAACCTTTGATGGTATAATTGGGCTTGACTTGCTAACGCAGACAAGCGCCAAATTACATTTTAAGAATAAAGAAATCCAGACAAATTCTAGTTCTGAGGAAATTAAATCTTTGTATCTGTTGTATCTGACTTCGTTAACAATGAAGTACGTAACTTATTGAAAGATGGCGTAATAAGGCCGTCAAGGTCCCCATATAACAACCCAGTGTGGGTGGTCAACAAGAAAGGCAAGGACGAATATGGGAATACCAAGAAAAGACTCGTCATAGATTTTAGGAAGTTAAACCAAGAGACCATAAGCGACAATGGCCCTGTCCCAGATATGACAGTTATTTTGCCTAACTTGGGCAAGGCTAAATATTTCAGCACCCTCGACTTAAAATCCGGATTTCATCAAATATCTCTATCGGAACAAGATAGGGAAAAGACGGCTTTCTCCGTTGGAAATGGGAAATATGAGTTCCGCAGGTTGCCTTTCGGCTTGAAAAATGCGCCCAATATTTTTCAGAGAGCAATTGACGACGTTCTAAGAGAACAAATAGGAAAGACATGCCATGTCTACGTAGACGATGTCATAAGTTTCTCAGAAAATGAATCTGAGCATGTGAAACATATTGGATGGGTACTGCGTCGACTATATGAAGCACATATATATATATAGAGAAATCACATTTCTTTAAAGAAAGTGTAAAATATCTCGGGTTTATCGTATCCAGAGATGGCATCGGAACGAGCCCTGATAAAATAAGTACGATTCGTAACTATGAACGCCCAACGAAATTATTCAACGTCAGGTCCTTTTTAGGAATGGCTAGTTATTACAGGTGTTTTATTAGAAATTTTGCTGCAATAGCGAAACCTCTTACCGATATGTTAAAAGGTGACAACGGCAAGGTTAGAACCCATCGTTCCAGAAAAATCCAAGTGAATCTCAACGAGAGTCAGGTTCAAAGCTTTTGAAAAACTAAAGGAAATGTTAACCTCGGCTGACGTTTTACTATCTTATCCAGACTTTAAGAAGCCATTCGATCTAACGACGGATGCTTCTTCATTGGGTTTGGGGGCAGATTTGTCACAAGGTGGCAAACCCATCACTATGATTTCAAGAACACTTAAAGATAAGGAATTGAACTTCGCAACTAATGAACGCGAATTACTAGCCATAGCGTGGGCACTAGCGAAACTTAGGAACTACCTCCATGGCGTAAGGGATTTGAATATTTACATGGACCACCAGCCACTTACGTTTGCAGTTTCAGACCGAAACCCTAACGCTAAGATAAAGCGTTGGAAGGCTTTTAAAGATGAGCATAATGCGAAAATTTTCTACAAACCTGGCATTACGTTGCGAACGCATTGTCCCGTCAGAATATTCATACTTTAGAAGAGGAACCACATTCAGATGTTGCAATTATTCATAGCAAGGTTTCTTTTGCTGACACAATTGAAGCGACTGATAAACCCATTAATTGTTTCAGAAACCAATTAGTTTTGGAAGAAGCATCATTTCCGAGGAAGAAGAACTACATTATATTTTCTGAAAAAAATCGGCACGTGATTGAATTCTCGGATAGGGACACTCTCATCGAAGAGGTCAAGCGTGCAGTAAACCCGAACGTTGTGAATGCAATACATTGCGACCAACCAACGTTGGCAAGCATCCAACACGAACTGATTAGATGCTTCCCATCTACCAAATTCTGGTACTGCAGAAAGATGGTTGTAGACATTTTTGACAAGAACGAGCAGACAGAAATAGTTAATTCAGAGCACAATCGTGCCGACAGGACAGCTCAGGAAAATGTCAAGCAAATTCTGCTTGACTACTACCTTCAGAGAATAACTAAATTGGCAAATGAAATTGTGGCTAATTGTAGAACCTGTACAAGGGCCAAATATGATAGACAACCGTGTAAACAAGAGATGGGTGCAACCCCTGTATCGTCCTGTCCGGGCGAAATGCTCACATCGATATATTTTCTACTGACCAGAAATATTTTCTTACTTGCAGACCAGACCAGCAGTCCAGACAATTCCTTCGCGCACTATAATAAGCCTGAAACCCCCACTTATACAATTAATGAACCTCTTTCCGGACGCTAAAAGTGTTTATTATGATAACGAACCATCACTAAAATCCGAGACCATTACATCCATGCTGCAAAATCACTTTGGGGTCTCTGTTGCAAATGCCCCACCCCTCCATAGCACCTCGAATGGGCAAGTTGAGTGGTTCCACAGTACCTTGCTGGAGATAGCAAGATGGCTCAAATTGGAGAAGAAAATCGATAGCACGATTGACCTCATTTTACTTGCGACGGTTCAATATAATCGAACAATTCACTCCGTGACCAAAAATAGGCCAATCGATATAATTTATTCCACATCTTCCGATACCAGGGAACCAATACCGGACAAGAATAACGGAGGCCCAGCGGGCACTAATGGAAAGGAACAACTCTTCCAGACAGAATAGGACGTTTCACGTAGGGTAAACTGTATTAGTTAGGAACGACAAGAGGTTATTGAGGTTATTCCTATATTCTAAGGAACAAATAGAAGCAGACTTAGGAACTACAGTTCTCATTAAGGGGAGGGTAGTCCATAAGGACAACCTGAGATATGTTGTGTTCTTACTTTTGTATTCCGAAATAGTGCTCTTACAAGGTGGTATTTTTGACACGGTGGATTTCACAGCTGCTCGTTGTTATGGGGTGAATAAAAAACTGTAACAACACACAGAACTATAAACATAATTATTGTCATGTCAAACAAAAAAAGAATGATATATATATATATAAAAGATTCCCAAACCTACACAGTCGCATTCACATATTTATGACGGCGATCATCTAATCATTCCCTTTCATTCATACCAAGTCCATTCGATCTGTTCAATAGTCTGGGCTCCCCGCCTCATCCGCATCTAAATATGTACAGCCTTTGTATTGCTCCTGAGCCATCAATAATCCGAGCAATACCCTTCTATAACGAAATTATCCGTCTACTCCATTCCGTCTGTCCTATGTCCGATAAAATTGTTCATACTTATCTATTTTGTACAATTCCCCGTTGACGGCCCAGAAAGAAAAGTTATTCTGACATGATCGCCACTGCGATAATTAAAGGCACAAACATATTTGAAGAGTTACCAAAAGAGTTTATTAATACCTTACTTCTACCATAATCGATAACCTAACTTTAATTCCATATTATACATATGTACAACAAGTATATGCATTCATTATTTTTAAGTCATTCATTCTTAAGTACATATTATTATATATTTTAATTCACAATGTATTTAAAATCTAACTTATGCTACATATATAAGTTAACACCAATAGTACCACTCCACAGAGGCGACACCCACCAAACACTTCTGTAGCAACCAAACACTACATTCCATCGCAACATGCGCACTAACACCAGCGCATAGCCAGCTCCGTCGACGCAACACGCGCCACCCTTAAACTGCTGAGCCAGCAACATAATGACACAGCGACTTCCAGCTTATTAAGTAAGAAAAGAGAGTCTAGTTTTTAGTTTTTAAACATAACTCAATAAAGAAGGTGCATAGCACCGGTAAAAAGACAAAAATAATTGTTTAATTAATTTATACACTCGCACTGTGGGTTTTGTTCTAGTTCTCTTTTATTCTGCAAATTTAGTGGGAACACGATACTTGGCTGTTATTTTTCATATAAATTGCATGTATGTTTTTAACATTTCAGGCTTTCAGAGCATTTTTTTCTTCTTTTTTTTATTAGATTATTATAATTGCGTATTCTAATTAGATTTTTTTATATTTTAAGGATAAGTTATTTGCCTGAATATTTTTATAACTTTCGTTCCTTTTTTTTTTGAATATTATTGAACAGCATTCACACAATCTTTATTTTATAGCTAAACGCATTATTTATTAGACTAAAAAAATAATTTTTAGAAACTTTGTGGAAACGTTTTCACTTGTTCGTTTCTCTTCTTTTTATTTCTGTTTAAAAGCACGACTTCTTCATCAAACTTTTCTTTTTTTAACTTCTTGTGCCATTCTCGCCTTTTCAGCCGCAACTCTTCTGTCAGAAAAGCTCTTCTTTTTCCCCTCTTTTTCTTCCTAAAAACCAACCAGTAGATCAAGCAAATTTTGTACATTTTAGCAAGACGGGTTGTATTAAGCGGGAGTAGTATGTATAATTAAACTTTAGCATACAGTGGATACTACTTTACCGAAATTATGCCATCGATTACAGACTTCAAATATTTCGTAGGAGAAAGTATCGATACAAATAAATTACTTTAATTTTGCAACGCAACAGATAAAAGATTAAAAATCTCCCTGTCACTCTTTTCTCCTTTCTGATTATTCTGTTTTTGACCTTGTCTTTTAGGATTTTAGCTGTGATGATCCTCATATGGCCAACGACACAAAAAACAACAGACTACACTAACTCGGACTACATACCAATTACCGACGGTAACGCCATAATATGGCGGGACTTCGACTATCTGAGACATAGCACCAATTTGACGAGATACCTTGAAGTAGCTGGTGAGACAAGAAAACTTACAGATCATTTCCCATTATCTCATATGAAGAAGTTAATGGAGTCCGATGTAGAACACATAGTAAATCTGTTGATGCTACTGAACATCCACGACAGGCACTCAAAAAGCATTAATGTATTAGGTACAGCTCTTAAGGTGATCGCGGGTACGCCAGATTTTGACGACTTCGAGAGTATAAAATTCACACAATCAGAGCTAGTCAATGCGGAAAACAAACAGATAGTCTTAAACACGAGGACACAGGATCAGATTGATATACTAACAGACGTTGTGAATAACATAATAGGAAAACCAGAGCAGAGACAAATAGACACAGGTCATTTGTACGAGACATTAATAGCTAGAAATAGGAAGATTATTTCGGAGATCGAAACACTCATGCTATCCGCAACCCTTGCAAAGATAGGGATTATAAATCCCATACTTCTGGATTCTGAAGATATGGAGAAATTTATTTACCAAACCTTTATTAACACAACCATAGCAGATTTAATGGAAACTTCCTACGTTAATGTTTTATTAGATAATAATTTTCTACATTTCCTAATTAAGTATCCTAGACCTATAATAGTATGTAAGAAAATAATATTGTTCCCAGTTCAGCATAATGGAAGGGTTTTACACTTTGCTGAGAATACCGTTGCTGATTGTGAAAATAAAATACTTGGTATAGGAAATTGTACAACCACACTCACGTCGTCGTTCTGTCGAGAGCTACCCAACCGTCATGCGCTCAACAAATTCACTAGCTCACGACCTAGCTCACTGCACTACAAGACCTAGCCATTTGAACCAATAGTCGTAATTGGTGATGGTATCGTAATTGTCAACGATAACACCGTTATAATAGGAACCACAGAAAACAACAAAACATTCACTGGAACGCTTCTATTCACATTCGGCAATGAGATCCAGATTAATTCAACCACATATAAAAATTTTAAAGGCATATTATCGAAAAAACCCAGTTCAGCAACGATCACGAATATCAACATAACCGAACATGAAAATGAATTAAGCCTTCCATACCTGAAAAGGTTAAGCATAGAGAATTTACGGAGCATTGGAAGTATTAAAGATACGCTAATCGTGGGCCCAACTACGATCATTTTCATAATAATGACAGCTGTGGTTATTTATGTAATATTCTATAAATTACGCCGGCAACGAAATATAAACCTACTTAATCAGGCTATCCAGACTACCATTGACAACTTCCGAAGACCCGAGGACGGGTCGCACTTAAGCAAGGGAGGAGTTAACACGATATCTGTTCCACCTTAGTATTCTCGGTGGAAGACGTGGTACAATATTGAACGTTGACAACACCACAGTGCTTGATCAGCATTCGATATTCACAATTGTTGAAAGTAAGCTAACACCGTACACAATCAGCATTGCGACGTCTACAATTATATTTAAGCATTTAGAGTAAGCAGACAACGCACACGAGGCGCAGTGTCAGCAATTTAGTAATTAAGTTAAAGCAAGAAGTTATTCTGTTAGAATTATGGGAAGCAGTCTCTTAAGGAAACTCGAATAAATAAGTTCAGACTGAACTCTAATAAATAATACCACACAATCCAATAATCTCATCTTGACCAACCTTTTTATAATCATAAACAAAATATCCGAGAAAGGACAAGGGATTTCATAATCCAAATGCTTACCACTGCCAGGCGGCATCCACAGCTTAAACAAATAAACCACCTACACCGGATTGCGTCCGGAGTATCGCCATTATGTACGACGCTGCGATTTTCAGACGCTTGACGAATTGATCTCTATAACGGATGATTTCGAGTCACTTAAGAGAGATGAAGCTCGCCAAGCTCCCCATACCTTGCATATGTTATCGGAACGTCGGACAGTTCATTGCAAGGAAAGCCACTGCTAGCGATGTATGAAACGAAGTCACACTAGCAAAACGTGTTTGAACCGTGCTTCGGCTTACTGTTCCTCAGCACAGAAACTTCGGCTTAATGTTCC